>PVHT020000284.1:1063178-1093502 GCA_004024745.2 Catagonus wagneri | reverse complement strand
TACTTATTGGTGGGGGCGGGAGGGGGGTGCTCACACCTGGACTGGCGTCCATGTAGGGCTCTCTCAAGCGTGGAGTAGAAGGATTTGTTGAGTCAAGAAATAGAGAAAAACTACTGCATCCTCTTAAATGATGATCCTGATAAATTGCCCGTTCTTCATTCAAGGGATGTATAGTCTCTCTAAAAAGCAGGGGAGGGAGGTCCCTCGGTGGCTCAGTGGGTTAAGGACCGGACATTGTCTCTATGGGGATGCGGGTTCAATCCCTGTCCTCGATCGGTGGGTTAAGGATCTAGGGTTGCCACCAGCTGCGGCGTAGGTCACAGATGCGGCTCAGATCTGGTGTTGCCATGGCTGTGGCGCAGGCCTGCCGCTGTAGCTCTGATTCCACCCCTGGCCTGGGAACTTCCGTATGCTGCAGGAGCGGTCAAAAAAAAAGCAGGAAGGGATCTCTGGTCTAAAGCCAGAACCCTGTCATCTCTGGCTGGGCCTGGAGGTTCCCATTCATGCTTCTCTCCAGATTCCATGTTAGTCACTCCTGTCCATGGATTGAATCTGCACGGCAGCTGGGACCTAGGCCTGGATGCTTTAATCCACTGCACCAGGCCTGGCATGGAACCAACACCTCCACAGCAACCTGAGCCGCTGCAATCAAATTCCCCTTTTTTTTTTGTAAGGGTCTCACCCACGGCATATGGAAGTTCCCAGGGTAGAGGTCAAATTGGAGCTCCAGCGGCCAGCCTCCACCACAGCCACAGCGGCGCCAGATCCAAGCCTCATCTGGGACCTACACCACAGCCCATGGCAATGCCAGATCCTTAACGCACCGAGCAAGGCCAGGGATCGAACCCGAGTCCTCGTGGATACTAGTTGTGTTTGTTACCGCTGAGCCGTGACGGAAACGCCATGCAGTCAAATTCTTCGCCCACTGCGCCACTGCGGTGGGGGGACTGCCTCGTCTCTGTTTTACAGACGTGGAAACTGAGAAGCGTAGAGATTAGGTCATCTGCTCAGAGTCACACAGCCACCAAGAGGAAGAGCCGGGAGCAGACCATTCACAGTGTAGTTCCAGAGTCCAGGCTTTTAACTGCTGTGATATCTTATATACGTAAACCCACATGTATAGTAAATTGGAGGCAATAGATGGCTGGTCGGAGGTCACAGCGGTGTCTTCCTGAGAAGCCCTGGTGGTCCCGAGTGCCCCCTGGGCCACACTGGGTCCTGGCCGAGAGCCAGGACTCCGGGCCGAGGCTGGGTCACGAGGGCAGCTCCCCACCGATGCAGCCATGCGGAGGGGAAGGAGGCCAGGATGCAGGCCAGAGCCCAGACTCTGGGGCCCGGACAGGGGAGGCAGCCACCTTCTGGGCTCGTGGACGGCCAAGTGTCGCGGACAGCTCCCTGGGCCCGGCTCCCATCCGTCTGAGCGAGCCTCGGCTTCCTTCCATTGTCTCCACGGCCGCGCCCAGCGTGTTCTTGCGGTGACCCGAGACCGGGAGGGAGGGAAGGGGCCAGCCTGGAGCTGGGTCAGGGTGGGAGAGGGGAAATGAGAGGGGAAGACTTGGTGTTTTTCCTTGTTTGTGTTTTGTATTAAAGAAAGCAAATAATAGCCTTTGAGAAAACTGTGAAACAAAGCACACCCTAAGGCCGCAGAGGCCCATCGGGGCGCCCGGGCCAGAATCCATTCATGCCCCTTGGCCAGACTGTTGGAGGCAAGAAACAGGGTGTGAGGGTGGGACTGTTAATAAGATTTTTTTTTTCTTTTTAAGCCCGCACCTACAGCCCTTGGAAATTCCCAGGGTAGGGTTGAATTGCAGCTGCAGCAGCCAGCCCGTGCCACAGCCACAGCAACACAGGATACTTAACCCACTGAGTGAGGCCAGGGATCGAGCCCACGTCCTCATGGGTACTCGTCGGGTTCACTACCACACTAGTACCACAATGGTCACTCCCAAGATACATTTTGAAATGTGGCGTTTGTGAGCCCTCCCTGGGCTCAGTTGGACTCTACGCCAGGCATCCGAAAGGCCAAGGTCCCCGTGTCCTACTCAGCCTGCTGTCCTCTTGTGCCCCCCACCACTCCAGAAAGCACCTCAAGGCTGTCCAGGGCTGCTTAGCTCCTGGCTCGGGGGCTAAGCCCCTAGAAGGCAGCCCCACAGGACCCTCTGCTGTGGAGCCCAAATCCAAAGGGCTGCCTATGTTGTTCCTGCATAGGGTCTGGGCCTCAGTCTCCCTGTCTCTAAAGTGGGTGGGGGGAGCTAAATGGACTCTCTCTGGCTCCTCTCCAGCGCACTGGGCCCCATCACACCCTCTGATGCTGGTTATGCCCAGGGCCCTATGGACCCTCAGGCTGTGGACCCTGCATCAGGACCTGTACCCAGATGTCCCAGGCCACCGCTCCCCCCAGACCTCCAGGCCTGGGTACCCTCGACCCCTCCCACCTCATCCCAGCCTGCTCCTCATGGGATGGCAGTGCTCGCCCATGTCCCACCAGAGCACACTTTGCTGGGGGGAGGGAGGTGCTAAGAAGAAAGCTGGCCATGAGCCCAACTTCTGCAAATAATGGTACCCGCGGCCTGACATTTGCCAGACTGACCCTACATTTTGAGTAGAGGGTCTTTGTCTGAGTCTGATGTAAATATATACATAGTTGTTATCATGACAACAATCTGCAAAAGACCATCCTTAGGATTTCCCCCAGTTTGTTTGTTTTTGCTTTTTAGGGCTGCACCTGCGGCGTATGGAAGTTCGCAGGCTCGGGGTCGGATCAGAGCTACAGTTGCCGGCCTTCGCCACAGCCACAGCAACGCGGGATCCGAGCCGTGTCTGCGACCTACAGCACAGCTCACGGCAACGCCGGATACTGAACCCACTGAGCGAGGCCAGGTATCGAACCCGCAGCCTCACAGATACTAGTTGAATTCGTTTCTGCTGCGCCACGACGGGGACTCTCTCCCTCAGTTTAAAGTTTAAGAAAGCATTTAGCTATTTGCATGCTCCCCTAGAAATATAATAATAAGGATCTTGGGTAAAAATTGCGTGAGATATCCCAGTCTAGGGTGAGGAGACCTGGGTTCTAGCACGTTCCCTCTGCCTGAGGGTCAGGGTTCGTAAGGTTTCTGCATCTCCTCGATCCTCTCAACAGCTCAGAGCAGATATTAACATTCCTGTGTTGGGAAGCTTGACGTTAGGGGAACACCTTGTCATCCATCAGACAGCCCGTGAGTCCAGAGTCTGCTTCTCTTGCTAATTCTCCGCCAGACCTTGAACCCGCTCATGCACCTCTTTGGTCTTAAGTGTTCTTGCCTGTAATTGGAGTGACTGGATACGATGGATTCTAGGGTCCCCTTTCTGCCCCCACCATTCTCTGGTTCTGTTATCCCAGCATCGTCACCTGGCGGGAAACCCACTAACTGCGGAATTCTCTAGGTTTCAGCCTGGATTGGGCGGTCTAGTCTTTCCGAGCCCTCGATTTCCTTTGGTCGTGGCTGCTGGCGCCGTCAGCTCATCCCCAGACGTTCTTTGCTCTCCTTCAGCAGTGACTAACGGCCCCCCCTTTTCTCCCCAACTACGCAGGGCTACCACCCCATGCCCCACGAGGTGGAGATCGCACACACCAAGAAGCTGTTCCGGAGGAGGAGGAACGACCGGAGGTAGGAGACACCCTGTCGCCAGCGCAGGGTTTCCTTCCCTCTGTCGCCCACCTGACGCTACGGTTCTGGCTTGGGCTTTGCTTTTCTCTGTCGCCAGCTGAGGCCTGGGAGATGAAGTGGGTGCGGCGGGCTGGGTTGGCAGGGCCGGCAGCAGCGGTCTTCTCTTGGTTGTGTCCCCAGGAAGGGAGCCCTCCGTGAGCCCAGGACAGGCTTTGACCTCACGGCAACAGTAGCGGTCCTCAGGGGACTGGGACCTGGCCCCCATGTGTTTTGAGACACGGCCTCCAGGAGGCTCTGCAGCTCGTGGGTCCGGGGCTCACTGGCTTTCCTCCATCCATGCCGGGCTGGGCCGGGCTGGCTCAGTTGTTTCTTTCTCAGATGTGGGGGTGGGGGGCTCTTAAACTCAGGCAGAATCCAGGATCTTGCCCGGGATGCAGAGGGCTGGGTGACCTCAAGGGACCAGAAAGAGTGCCTGGGGTAGCCCTGGCTGGGAACAAACGACTGAGGCTGGGCATCTGCGAGGCCGAGCCTCTGTTTCCTCGAAGACTCTCTGACACAGAAAGGTCTTCAAAGTGTATTTCACATGAAAACGTCGAAGTGCCGAACGGTGTTTTAGGATGTGGCCATTTGTGCAAAAGCAGCGTGACAGTTGGTTTTGTCTTTTTTCTTTTTTTTTTTAACTTGAATTGCATAGATGATTTCTGGATGGAAATATGAAAAGAGGAAGGGAGGGAAGGAGAAAAAAAGGAAGTGAAAGGAAAGGAAAGAAGGGGAAAAAGGGAGGGAGGTGGGGGGAGAAAGAAAGTCTTCTGGCTGAAGAGTGGAAATGAAGCGCTCCCCTGCAGGGAAGTTCACCTTAGATAAAGGGAATGGCTTGTGGTTTTTGCCTTGAATGAACAGAGAATGTTCTCCGAGAGCCAAAAAAAACCCAAAAACAAAACAAAACAAAAAACAGCGCAGCAAACACCCTTGCTTAGAAAACTGGAAGTGCTTGTTCTTTTCAGCCTCCTCGAGTCTAGGGCCGACCCCCTGACCCCTCGCTTCACGTGCGGCCCCGAAAAAGTAGGGCTGGGTGGTGACCACAGCTCAGCACGGGGTAGGTGGACAACCAGGGTCCCGGGGTATCTTGTCATCAGCTGGTGGATTTCGTGGCTCTGCAACATTTTTCAGGTACAGCCAGCCGGGAGGAAGGCAGTCCTGGCTTAGATCCATCGGGCACTTGACCTGGTGGCCTTGAGAGGGGACCCTGGGCAGGGAGAATTAGACCAAGCCTATTCCCGGCCTGATCCGAGTGTGCTTATGGCACTGTGTGTACTGCCTTTTTTGCCGGGCAGCTTCACAGAGGCTAATTCCCGGTTTCTGGGTTCCCCGCAGCGGGAGGAAGCGGGGAACACCACCCTAAAGGAGGAGTGGGGTTCACCGGGGACTGGAGAGGTGTCGGGACCAGCAGAGTGTCCGTGTCGCTCCTCCCCTGCCCCGCGGTCCCCAGAGTGTCGTGGAGGCGTGGGGAGTGCCTGAGTCACCCTCTGGGGCCGGGCTAGGGCTAGCCGCTCTCAGCATCCTGAGCAGCCACACCTCCGCTCGCGGGCCCCGGTCACCTCGCTCGGCAGGAACCCCTGGACTGTGCGGGTCTCCGGAAAGTAGCGGCCCGACCCAGGAATGTAGGAAGAGGAGCGTTCGCACTGCAGACACCGGGAAGCCGGGCTTCCGCTGAGCGCGCGCGTGTTAACGAATGCCCCGTGAGGTCAGCACAGCTCGCGGAGGATGTGGATGGGCCCGGGACTGGGTCCAGAGCCAGGCAATAAAGATGATTAAAGGGATGGAAAGTATGTCCTGTGAGGCGAGGCTGACAGACCAGGGCCAGGGAAGAGGAGACTGCAAGGAAAGAACGTTCGTGCCAGTAAACGCTCAAAAGATTTGTACAGAGCGCCCCACCTTCCCCGGGACCCGAACGGGGGGAAATCAGCCGAAATGAAAGGAGAGTGTGTGCCCCGGTCCAAAGTCAGACTCAACAGAACCAGCATCTTGACCATCGGGGCACAGACCCTGCAGGTCAGGTCAGCAGACGTGTGTGCGTGGAATCGGGCTGTGCGCCGGTCGGGGGCCTCCGCCTTTATTCACCATCTGGAAGACGGAGCAGCCCAACAGTCGGCCGCCACAGAGTCCCCGTGGCCTGGGACTTTCGGGAGACCAGGCAGCCGGACAGGTTAAGGACCTCATTGTCTGAAAGCGGGAAGCCGGCGCCACTCCAAGTCCTTCTGGGGTGGAGTGTGTGATTCTGACATTTGAGGAACGGCTCAGAATATTATCAGGTCGACCCTAACCCTCCCAGCTGATGACGCATCGTCGCGGCTTTGCAGAACCCAGACCTTTATACTGACCTTGACCGTTAATGCTTTTTTGTAGCACGTTAGCCTTCCTAGCAGTGGGCCTTCAGCCACACCGAGAGAGGCTTGCATTCCCTGGGTGTCAGGAGAGGTGACCAGACCATCAGGTCCGGTAGCAGAGGGCACAGCCAGCATCTGTCTGTGTCACACCTCTAATCTCTGCCCCTTGGCCGCAAGGGAGAGAAGGCACCGATTCCCCTTTTAACAGAGGGAATAGGTGAGGCCAGGGACACTAGCCAGGATTGTTCAGCTGAGAGGTGGCAAAGCTGAACTCACCTCTGCTGACTGCAGTTCTCGGCCCTTTTGACTCCACAGCCTCAAGTGGATCTTTGACCTTGAAAAGGCCAAGGGCAGGGAGCTGGTGGGTGCACAATGGAGGGGAGGGGGCTGTGGTGTCACATGGAGGGAGGTGGCCTGCTCCGTCCCCCTGGTGTCTCTGAGGTTCTCCTGGAAGGCCAGGGGTCTGTGGCCCTCCATCTGACCGCAGAGCAAATGGTCTTGGGGTCTGATGGCTACAAACTCCCGGCAGCCCAGCAGGTCACTACACCTGGGGGTCTGCGCTACCCCGCAGCCGGGAGCAGGAATTTCTAAACCAGGCCTTAGAGCCCAGGTCTGGATGGAAGTCTAGACTATGTCCCAGTTCCCAGGGGGCCCACTGAGGTCTGGAGTGTGCCCTCACTGGTTTTATTTTCCGGTTGCTGAAGTCTGAGTCATATGTCCCGGAGTTAGACGCCTCATGTGAATCCATTCGAGACGCCTCACGAATCTTCTACTCATAACCTCTGTGATTGTGACGAATTACTTTCTGTCCTGAAAACTCTTTTTCCTTGTCTGTAAAATGGGGTCCATGCTTGGGAGGCTTAATCAAGTTCATCCTTTTAAGGTACCAGAAAATGGTCTTAGCACCGGCCCCACCCTTTGGATCAGCCGTGATCCGAGGCACTCAGAAAACACTGTACGGGAGTTCCCATTGTGGCGCAGAGGGAGCCAACCTGACCGGTATCCATGAGGATGCGGGTTTGATCCCTGGCCTCACTCAGTGGATCCAGTGTTGCCGTGAGCTGTGGTGCAGATCCCGTGTTGCTGTGGCTGTGGTGTAGGCCGGCAGCTGTAACTCCAATTCGACCCCTAGCCTGGGAACCTCCATATGTCGCGGGTGTGGCCCTAAAAAGCAAAAAAAAAAAAAAAAAGAAAAAGAAAAAAGGAAACACTATAAGGTGAAAATGGAGTGAGGATGTCTCGGATTGGGGGTGCATGGGTGCTGTCATCACAGGGTTTGCTTGTGAGCCCAGGGAGCTTTCCTTTCATTCTCTCCGGGGCCAGGGCACCCAGGATTGGTTTGGTCCTTCTCAGGGATCAACTTTTAAAGCTCTGCCCCCACTGCTGCGGCCGGCAAGGAAGGTCCCCTGTAGAGCAGCCATCTGCAGGCCCTGCTCCCACCTTC
Organism: Catagonus wagneri; assembly: GCA_004024745.2. Taxonomy (NCBI): domain Eukaryota; kingdom Metazoa; phylum Chordata; class Mammalia; order Artiodactyla; family Tayassuidae; genus Catagonus; species Catagonus wagneri. Next base: position 1,086,024 of record PVHT020000284.1, on the reverse strand, counting down.
TGTGGGCCTTTGTGGCTAAAACTTGGTTGTGGTTGTCTCTTTCTCCTTTTGCAGAAAAAGGTTAAGCTCGTGAACAGTTCAAAGGTTTTCTCCTTTCAAATGTTCTCAAAACATGGACCACTGGTAACCACTCGTTTATCTGGGGAAACTAGTCAAAAGTGTTTGCTGATTTAGGGCAAAATGATGCATTTCATGATAGGAATGCGCTAAATGAGCATCTCACGCATTCTGGAAAGAGCAAGCACCTCTGGGTGCTCTGTGCCCACCCAAGCTGGAGACCTGCTGATCGGAAGGGGCACCGCTCAAGTTCATCTCTTGTCGTGAGCTCCCTAGTGGCAGGATGCAGGGCAGAGGAACAAACTCGGGACCGATTAGCCCTGGCCATACCACTCACTCAACAGACCATGCCTGTTGACCTTGAGTGAGTTCTCATATCCAGGGGGATTTTCTCCACTCCCCGCCTCACCTCCCCTCCCCATCACCCCATCCCCTGGCTCCATTTAAGAGATGAATGAAGGCCATGGTCTCTGTTGCCTGGGAAGCGGAGTCTGGGATGGAGATGAGCCGGCAGGATGCTTACGAAGGAGTGCCCTTGGGATCGATACCTGCAGACAGGAAGGGGAGAGGAGCAGGATCAGGTAGGGGGCGGAGGGGAGCTGCAGTGCAGTCTTTGTGGGCAGTTCTGATTCCGTGGGGAGTTCTGAAGTCGGGGTGACTCTTTAGAGCTGTCTCAAGATGGAGAGAAGGGCCAGGGCTTTGTAGACCTGCATCTGCTCTAGTCAACAGACGGACCTGGCTCCCCCGCCCCCCGGGGCCGTTTCGGTAGGACTGACTGCTGAGTTCTGTGCCACAGCACGTCCAGCCTCCAGGGAGTGAGAAGCCCCCAGAACGCAAAGGAAGCACGCAGTGGGGCTGGTGACGGAATGCTGTCTGCAGGAGGTGGGCATGACCCACAAGGAGGGTTTGGGAGGGAGATGGGGGGATGTTAGGGGAAGGGGACCCTGAAAGCTGCAGTGAAACAGACATGGGGAGTTCCTGCTGTGGTGCCACAGGGTCGGCGGTGTCTTGGGAGCTCTGGGGTGCAGGTTCCATCCGCAGCTCAGCACAGTGGGTTAAGGAACCTGCGTTGGCGCAGCTGCGGTGGCGTAGGTCATGACTGCGGCTAGGATCTGATCCCTGGCCTGGGGATTCCATATGCTGCTGGACAGCCAAAAAAGGGGGAAAAGAGGGGCTCTCGTTCTGGCTCAGCGAAAACCGACTATTATCCATGAAGATGCGATTTGATCGCTGGCCTTGCTCAGTGAGTTATCATGAGCTGCAGTGTAGGTCGCAGACTGCGTTGTTGTGGCTGCAGTGTAGGCTGGCAGCTGCAGCTCCTGTTTGACCCCTAGCCTGGGAACTTTCATATGACTCACCCGCAGCCCTAAAAAAAAAAAGAAAAGAAAAAAAGATTGTGTAGTTTACTCTGTGTAGATGATAATGTAATTAAAAAGTGCATTTAAAGGAGTTCCCTTCGTGGCTCAGTGGTTAACGAATCCGACTAGGAACCATGAGGTTGCGGGTTCGACCCCTGGACTTGCTCAGTGGGTTAAGGATCCGGCGTTGCCGTGAGCTGTGGTGTAGGTCGCAGATGCGGCTCGGATCCCGCGTTGCTGTGGCTGTGGTGAAGGCCGGCAGCTACAGCTCCTGTTAGACACCTAGCCTGGGAACCTCCATATGCCGCGGGTGCGGCTCTAGATAAAGGCAAAAAGACAAAAAAAAAAAAGGGCATTAAAAAAAAAGATGTGGGAGTCAGGGATTCGCACTGCCCCCAAAGTTGCCCCCACAAAGCTCCCTAGAAGCAGGCAGACGGGTAGAGCTCACAGCGGCCACTACGCCCAAGTGAGCTAAAGAGAAGGGAAAAGCCTGAGGTCCTGGCTCCTGCCGGGCCCCGGCCCGGACTGTCAGGAATCCCAGTAGACCCCGAGGTCTCCAGAGCCGGCTTCCTAACCGTCAGAGTGGAGCAGCCGATGGGAGGTGCCAGCGGTCCATCGCACGAAGCCCCGGCGGCCAGGAAGACGGGAGAGCTGTCCTCCAAATTGGTGAGTTCCACTAGGCGGGGTCTCGGAACGTTCGGTTTACGCCACGCCACGTGCAAGACAGGTTTGAAAAGAACGAAAGATAGAGTTCCCGTCGTGGCGCAGTGGTTAACAAATCCGACTAGGAACCATGAGGTTGCGGATTCTATCCCTGGCCTCGCTCAGTGGGTTAAGGATCCGGCGTTGCCGTGAGTTGTGGTGTAGGTTGCAGATGCGGCTCAGATCCCACGTTGCTGTGGCTGTGGCGAAGGCCGGCGGCTACAGCTCCTGTTAGACCCCTAGCCTGGGAGCCTCCATATGCCGCCAGTACAGCCCTAGAAAAGGCAAAAAGACAAAAAAAAAAAAAATGGAGTTCCCTTCGTGGTTCAGTGGTTAACGAATCCGACTAGGAACCATGAGGTTGTGGGTTCGATCCCTGGCCTTGCAGAGTGGGTTAAGGATCCGGTGTTGCCGTGAGCTGTGGTGTAGGTCGCAGATGCGGCTCAGATCCCACGTTGCTGTGGCTGTGGCGAAGGCCGGCAGCTACAGCTCCTGTTAGACCCCTAGCCTGGGAACCTCCATATGCCACGGGTGCGGCTCTAGATAAGGCAAAAAGACAAAAGAAAGAAAGAAAGAAAGAAAAGAACCAAAGAGCGCCATACTCATCCCCAGCTAGTGTCGGATGACTCTGCTGGGCCAGAGCAGGAGAGCAGGCCATCCCCACGTCTCCGAGGGCCACCCCCTCCCGGGGTCCCCAGACGGTGCAGTCAGGCCACGTCCTGGGCGCTGCAGGGTGAGCAGAGCCCCCAGCAGCTCCTGCTGCCTCGGTGCTCTGATCGACCGTAACTGTGGCTTGGCGTCGTCTAACCGTGACACCAAGTCACAGTCTAATCCCTCCTCTTCCTCTGCCACCGCGTGCCCAAATGCTCCCTGGGTGCCAGGCTCTTTCCCTAGGGACAGAGTTCGTGTCAGCCGTCAGATGTGATTCGGCAGGCTTTCTGTGACATCATCTAGGTCGCTGATAAAAACGAACAGGACATCGGGGATTAATGGTGATGGACAGGCAACCCTGGGGAGACACTAACCATCTGGATTATGTAGTTTTAAAGGGTGGATTTTGAGGTATGTGAATTGTATCTCAATTGTTTAATTTAAAGTTGCATTTTTTTTTTTTTAGTGGACAAGGCAGGTGCCAGGGTGGAGAGAGGTGGCAAGCCCCTGGAAACACTCCTTGAATCTTTTTTTTTTTTTAAGTTGAAGTATAGTTGATTTATAACATTGTGTTCATTTCTGCTGTGTAGCAAAGCGATTCCGTTTTTTATATATATACACACACTTCTTTAGATATCCTTTTCCATTTTGCTTTATCATAGGTCATCGAATGTGGTTCTCTTACTACGCAGTAGAGTCTTGTTTGTCCCCTCCACGTAGAACAGCTGACATCTGCTAGCCCAACCTCTCCCTCGATCCCTCCCCCAGCCCCTCCGCCTTGCCAACTACAGATCTGTTCTCCTTGCATGTGAGTCTCTTTCTGTTTTGTGAGTAGGTTCGTTTGTGTCATAATTTACTTATTTATTTGTATTAAAGTATAGTGGACTTACAATGTTGTGCCAGTTTCTGCTGTACAGGAACGCGACTCAGTCACACATATATACACTTTTTTTTTTTCTCGTATCATCCCCTGTCATGATCTGTCCCAAGAGTCTGGACACAGTTCCCTGTGCTATGGAGTGGGACCTCATTGCTTATCCATTCTAAATGTGATAGTTTGCATCTACTAACCCCAGGCTCCCGGTCCCTCCCACTCCCTCCTCACCGCCCCCTTGGCAACCACAAGTCTGTTCTCTATAGCTGCAAGTGTGTTTCTGTTTTGTAGATAGGTTCGTTGGTGTCATATTTTAGACCACATGTAAGTGCTATCATAGGGTATTTGTATTTCTCTTCCTGACTTTTTCATTTAGTATGATAATCTCTAGTTTCATCCAGGTTGCTGTGAATGGTGTCATTTCATTCTTTTTTGTGGCTGAATAGTATTCCAATGCATATAGGTACCACATCTTCTTTATCCATTCATCCGTTGATGGACATTTAGGTGGTTTCCATGTCTTGGCTATTGTGAATAGTGCTGCACTGAACATAGAGGTGAATGTATCTTTTTGAATTATTGTTTTGTCTGGATATAGGCCCAGGAGTGGGATTGCTGAATCATATGGTAATTGTATCCTTAGTTTTCTGAGAAGCCTCCATACTGTTTTTCCAAAGTGGTTGTACCAACTTACATCATTCCTCAAGCCTTGATGTTTGCAGGATTCTCCAAGAGTATCAGGATAGAAACCTTTTCCAAAAAGGTCGTCCGTTTGGCCTGGCCCTGACTTGGTCTGTATGAATCTATGCTAGCTATTAGTGTTGACGTCTTTTCTCCTAGATTATCTGTTTGGGAATCTCTCTGGGCAAGATGATACCTTTTTCTGATTTTCGAAGCCTGGAACTGTGTACCTGTAGCTGCAGCCTCTAGCACTTGGTTCCTCGGACGTGGTCAACAGCACTGATGACTTTCCCTTGGAGGAAAGTCCAAGGGACTTTCTGAGCCACGATGCTCCATCCCTGGGGCGAGAAGATGAGCACTCACAGTGCCTGTGTCTCTCCCACAGTTTCCTCCGAGGCCCTCAGCTTCATACTAAGGATTCTCTAGCGGGGTCTGCCTTTCCCGGTCCAACACCTGTTCTCTGACAGAAGGCAAACCTTCCTCTCAGTGCCCCCCGCCCCAATTTGACATCATCCTCCCCATCAGCAGCCTCATGCTTGCCTCCTCCTCACCCAAAATACAAAAATGTAATTCTAGCATTGTCATGAACGCTCTTAAGCCCACTCCTTGACACACTCCGGCAACTCTGTGCCACCCTTAGATGACCATCACGGCTTACAGGAGACCCCCCCCCATTCCTTTCTGGGCTCCACCTTGCCCTTGTCCTCTTCACGCCTGGGCTCGTGGGCCAGGCCCTGGTGGACACCAGTGCCATCCTAAAACCGTGTCTCTAAGTCAGAGTTGCTTTCTGGAACTTGCCGTTCCCTTTAATTCCTCACATCACTCCTGCAGCCGTGGACTCCTTCATCTACAAAGATGATAAGCCCCAGATCTGGCCCTCCAGGAACTGGCAAGGGATTCATTTAGCTCAGAGTCCTAGATCCATCCATCCTAGATCCCACTCAATTGCTTAAATCGTTAAGGTAGCCCTTTGGGAAGAAAAAGCAACCCTCGTTACTGGCGGATTCCGTGTTTGTAAATTTGCCTCCTCGTTAAAACTGATGACCCGAAATCCATACTCAGGTGCTTTCACAGTTATTTGTGGACACGCCCAGAGCAGGGAAACACTCAGCCAGCACCCGCGCTGTTAGGCGAGGTTACACCAGGCGACCTCTGCCTTCTTGCTGCAGTTCTTGCATTGTAAACAAGGGTTCTTTCCTCCATGCATTTAGTGCCTCTTTCTTTTGCATTGATATGCTTTTCGTTGGTGAATTTGCTGTTTAAAATGGCCCCCGCAGCGTAGTGCTGCAGGGCCGTCTAGTGTTCCACAGCGGCACGGGGAGGCTGTCATGTGCCTTACGGGGAAAATACAGGTGCCAGATGAGTTTCATCCTGCCCAGAGTGGTAGGCTGTTGGTTGTGAGCTCAATGTTGTTTTTTTTTTTTTTTTTTTTTTGCCTTCTCTAGGGTGCACCCGCGGCACGTGGAGGTTCCCAGGCTAGGGGTCTAACAGGAGCTGTAGCCGCCGGCCTTCGCCACAGCCACAGCAGCGCGGGATCCTTAACCCCGCGTCTGCGACCTACACCACAGCTCACGGCAACGCCGGATCCTTAACCCACTGAGCGAGGCCAGGGATCGAACCCGCAACCTCATGGTTCTTAGTCGGATTCGTTAACCACTGAGCCACGACGGGAACTCCTGAGCTCAATGGTAATGAATCAACAACACATGTTAAATAAGGTGTCTTTAAACCAAAACACACAGAAATCGAGGTTATGTATTGATCAGTTGGAAAAGACCCTGTGACCGGAGGCTTGCTCGCAGGAACCTAACCCTGTCTCTCTCCTGGGAGCGGTGGTTGGTGGTCGCTGGCCTGGTGTGCACAGAACCGTTATATGGTTACGGTTAATTATATAGTGGCAGTTACACAGTTAATGTAGTTAGTTATATAGGGCATAACTACCATGAATAATGAAAATGGACTGCCCCTTTAAAACGGGCAGAGATGCTGAAGATAAAGGACCACGTTGTGAGTGATGGGGTTTCAGGCCCGAGAGATTTATCTGAAGGTCAGGGGGAGACAGGAGGGAACAGGAGCCACTTCCTCAACGGTCGTCACTTGGCTCGGGTCTCACTGAGGGGACTGCTGCCTCATTCGCCCCATCCTAGGATGACGCCATCCCCAAGCACTCCAGACCGCTCAGCCCTGCAGTGACCATGATTGTCACGCTGTCATCAGGAGCCCCGGGGACAGCGAGACAGATTATACTGCCCTTGCCCGCGGTTTGTCTTTCTCTCGCAGCAAGGAAATTGCCCTCATTAAGTCCCTGCTAAAGATAGATAAGAAAATGGGACAGGCAAACCCCCACCTGGCAGGCGGCCCTGTCAGATTCTAAGCAAAATGAGTCAGATAGGAATTATTTTTAGGATCCTTCTCCTCCTCTCCCCCACGCTCACCCCCAAAGCGGGTTCTCTTGGAAAGAAGAGCAGCTCATTTCTCGAAGCCAGATGCCCAGGTCCGTGTTTGATTGACAGGAAGGCCCTGGACCGCCTAGGGCAGACCCTAGCCTCTGTACACATCATGATGGCCTGGTCACCCTTCGGATGACACCCGCCTGCCCCTGGCACTCCTGGGCAGAACGGGCTACTGAGAAGGCCCACGGTGTACCCTTTTCTGCCCTCCTTTCCTGGCACGCGCTCTGTGCTGAGAACCTGCCGTCGACATCACGCTTCGTGGGAGAGTAAACTGGTCCCTGGGGTCCCTCTCCCGGGGAAGGACCAGCACGTCCGTGGGCCCAGGACCCCGAGTCCATGCATGGCCGTGTGCTACAGGTTGGCAGAGCTCCCAGTGCTGGGCCTGCCCCACCCTGGCAGCAGGCGCCTCCCCATCCGTGCCCACTGCTGGGAAGCTGTGTGCCGTTCCTTCTCATTTGCTCTCTGCTCCTTTTCCAGCTATTAGGACCCATCCAGACTCCTTAAGCCTTAGGTGGACAAGGAAGGAGACCTGGGGGCTAGGAAGCTGACCGGAGAGGTGGCGGGGCACAGGCCTAGTGGCCTGAAGAGCGGGAGGAGTGCTGTCTAGGAGAGTGGCCCTATAGAGGATAAATGCCATCTCTCCCGGTCTGTGCCCTGGACAGGATGGAGAAGGGACACCATTTAATTACTCTTCCTCGGAGGCCTCAAATATCCTCAGAATGCTGGACATTTGGGGTTCACTCACAGATGTTGACCCCCAACCCCCTCTCCCTTGCTGGAACACATGGATGCAGGCAACTCCGAGGGCCCCAAGGGACCAGGCCTCTGACACCGAGTCTGTGCGTGTCCCTCCCCACCTCCTCCGTACATCCCCTGATTAAGTCCCCGGTTAACTCTGTGCCAGAGGCAGTAAAGGCAGCACCAGGGCTGCCGTTTTCAAAAGGAGTGGGAGCTAGTGCCTCATTCAAAGGAATGAGCAAATGAGCAAATGGTAAGTTTTCAGGCAAGACCCACCAGGCAGGGTCGCCCACCCTCTTGCCCTCTGTGACCCTGCACCAGGTTAGTTCCGCCTGTAAATTCCTTCCCTGGTCCAGATGACTCATGCGTGGACATATTTAGGAAGTTCTGCAATAGCCCAGAGACTTCCCAGGTTGTGGGGGGGGCACCTGTTGAGAGGCCGGAGGAAGGGTGCTGTGAGTTCCAGAACGGTGGGCGGTTGGCACGGGGGTGAGGAGGCAGTCTGGGGCGGGAGAGCTTCCTCAGGCTTCCAGCTCCCCCCAGTCCCAGGAGCATGGGCCCTCTACTCCCCAAGGCTCCCCAGCAGGGACAGGAGCATAGGTTTTAAAAATACCAAGGAGCCTTTCCTGCCTGGGTCAGCATTTACCCTGCAAGTTATTTCTGAGTCTTCCCAGTAATTTAATTTTAGCCATTTATTCCAATGTGTGTATTTTTTTGGGGAAACCAAGGTGGCCTCTATTATGGTTTGGAGTATTTTGGGAGGCCCTGCTTTCCAGAAGTGATGCAGGGGCTCAATTAGACCAGTCATCAGTGAACAGAATTAAAATAACTCGAGAAGTTAGGCCCACGGGTCCCCGGAGGTGATGCCTGTGCTCAGCCCCCCAGGGTGGGGGGTGAAGACCAAGGTGTCCCCTGCACGCCCAGGGCTCATGTCTGAGGTGGCAGCTTGCATCATCATTGCCAGCTCTCCGAGCACCTGCAGGCATCTCAGTGCCTTTCGAAATGCAGGGTGGGTGGAGCTGCGGGTTCTTTCCAGGTTGACTGGGACAGACAGCCCAGGCAGTGGACAAGCCTGTACCAGCGGCAGGTTCTGTAGCTCCAGCTTGGAGGTGGACGTGCGGACTTACCAGCAGTTTAGGGGCAAGGGGCGCGGGGGTTGGGGGGCGGGCACTTAACATTTGCAGTCATTAGCACATTAACATTGCAGAGGGTTTGAGAGCAATTATTCTGGAGGGATTATTTTTCTTTATTTTTTAATTTGGATCGTGGGGGCGGGGTGGAAGTTTCTCGGCCAGGGATGGTACCCGTGGAGGAATTATTAAGCAGTGGTCAAGGAGACCTTCAGCACCCGCTACCAGCACCAGCTACACCTGGCCACCCTCCACCTCCGGCCCCACCCCCCACCTGCCCTTGACCTCCCTCTCCCATCTCCTCCTAGAGCACCGCCCTCCCTCACTGCACTTCCAGGCCCCATTCTGCTTCCTGAATAGGCTCACTCGTGTCCGCACACGACTGGCCCCTCTGCCTGGGCACTTCCTCTCCTGACTCTTGCCTTGCTGGCTCGCTCTTGTGCCGCACCCAGCTTTCACGGTCCAAGCTCCCTTTCATCCTCCCTGGATCCTCATCCTTGACCTTCCCCGTGGTTGCTGGGCTGCATCGGGCCCGGCAGGGAAGAGCTCCCTAGCTGGCCCGGAGCAGGTGCAGCAGCTGAAGGATTTGGGGATGGGGGCGGGGAGCACGCGGGACGCTGACTGGTACATGGGAGGGCGAGCCCCAGGTCCCTGAGTCACCTCTCCAGGTTAACCACAGCGCACCCCGCCCTCATCACACTGCCCTTCAGTTGTCTTCAGACACGTTTTGGCTTCAAGGGAGGATTCTGTGGACAAAGGATCCAATTTTAGGCTTTCCGTTTGTTGCATCGACACTGAACTCGGAAAAGATGTGTCTAGACTCAAAACAAAGATGAGAAACGTTTTTAGGAAAAAAAAAAAAAGATGCTAGTTGGGGCTGGGTGCGTGTTTGGCCCGGTGTCCCGAATGGCCAGAGCCGACTGGCTCGGTGCGTCAGAAAGCAGATGGTCACGCTGGGCAGGAAACCTGGTGCCTCTGAACCGTGAGCCGCGGCCGCGGCCCAGAGAGGCCAAGCGGGGGACCAGGGCGGCATGAGCAGAGGGCACGTTTCTGACTTTGCCCTGATGATCTGGAAGGTTGACACAAGCTCAGGCAGGAGTGGGGTCAGGAAGGTGATCCTGGACGCCTCGAGGCGCGGCCCAGGAAGGCCAGCTCCCTCCCGAGGAGGCATCCAGATCACCATCCAGTGTCTGCCTTGGGCACCCTTTCCCGGCAGGAAGCCTAGGTCTGTATTTTACTGTGGTGCTTACTCCGCATGCGATGACGGAGGACCGTTTCTGTGTCCCCCACCTCCCACGAGTCTCAAGCTGCCCCTTGTGGGCCCACATTTACCTCTCACACCCCATCTTGCGACCTGGGGTCTCGAGAGTCAGTCCAGCCTTGATGGGTGACCCAGGGCGAGTGACTTTGCATCTTCATAGCACCCCGGAGTGATGACCCAGAGTTAAGGGAGTGACCTCGTGTTAAGAGTTTGGGGCACACCGAGATGCCAGGCGGTGCAGAGGGAAGGGAAGGAGGGCGGATGTGTCGTGTTGTTTTGAAGACGGGATTTTTCAGCTCCTGGAAGCCTAAAAGTCTCCCACTTTCAGCAAACATCCTTTTCACCTCTGCGTTCATTTTCTGGAAGTCACATCACCGGAGCCACTGCAGAGCCCAGGTTTCCAGCCGAATGTGTAGGTGGCCCCCTGGGTGTGCTGACTTGTCTAGACTCGGTTTGGGTCTCGGTGCTTGCCTGTGGAGCCTCCAAGGCATGACTTCGCCTCTCTGAGGCGTGTTCCTTATCTACAGAATAGGACATCGGCCTTCAAAGACTGCCTGGCAGTTCAGAGGCAATGATGCTCTGAAAGCAGGTAAAATATCAAAGGCTGCTCCGACAGGATTTCCTGCCTGTATGTGTGTGGAATTCACATCTGTGTTTATAGCTGTGTCTCTGCCTGACTGCTTTAGGGGGTGCTCTTGTCTGAGTTTTAGGACATAACCCGTTTCTGATAGTTTGCTGGAGATGGAGCTTGCCCTCCATGTTTGTAGTAGTCATGCATCGCTGCATAACAAATGACCCCGCCACTCAGAGCTCCAACGACAACAGGCATTTGTCATCTCACACAGTTTTCAAGGGTCAGGAACCCAGGAGCAGCTTAACTGGGGTGGTGCTGGCTCAGGGTTTGGGCTCAAGCTTGTTGGCAGGGATTGTGGTCATCCGAAGACTCGATTCAGATGAGACTGGAAGATCCACTTCCAAGCTCGCTGACGTGGTTGTTGGCAGGCTTTGGTTCCTCACTGGCTGCTCATTTCCTTGCAATGTGGGCCTCTCTGTAGGGTGCTCCTGACAGACTGAGTAGGGAGAGAGAACCGAATCTCGGGAGTGACATACCGCCCCTTCTGCTGTTCTGTTGATCCCTCACCCCGGCTCCGTGTCAGAGGGAACTGCAGAAGGGCGTGAATGTCACTAGGTGGGGACCATCTTTGTTTCTAGTTCCTTCCTGGGTCATTGCTTTTATCCCCCACCCCCTCCCCTATGTTAAATTATCTCCTAAAATGTACCAATAGCTTTGAGGGTTTTTGTGTTTTCTCTTTTCTGGCTCAACTTTAATTTTTTTTTTTTTTTTGGCTTTTTTTTTTCTTTTGGCTTTGCAGGGCCACACCTGCAGCATATGGAGGTTCCCAGGCTAGGGGTCTAATCGGAGCTGTTGCTGCCGGCCTAAGCCACAGTCAACACAACGCCAGATCCAAGCCACATCTGCGACCTATACAACAGTTCACGGCAACGCCAGATCGTTAACCCAGTGAGCGATGCCAGGGACTGAACCCGCAACCTCAGCGTTCCTAGTCGGATTCGTTTCCGCTGCACCACGACGGGAACTCCTTTTCTGGTTCAACTTGAAATCTTTCTGAGACTATCTTCCTCTTCCTGTCCTCTCCTCTGCTCCGGTCCATTGCTCCTCACCACAGTGGGGCAGGAGTTAGAGTGTTTCCTCCTTGGGGAAGGTTTTAAACCAGAGGATGCTCTTGTCTGAGTTTTAGGATATATCTGTCCTCCAGGGATCCAGCAGGCAGTTCCAGAAAAAAGGGAACTTTCCAGGGTACACACACACACTCATGCATACACGTACGCGCACACACACACTCTTTCTCTCTCCTACACAAATACTTATTTTTCCTAAAACTCTATAATCTCAATGATTCCAAAAGACTGGGCTTTAACTGGAAGCAGATTGAGATACTTGCATCTGTCAGATGCTGGCAGGGAAGGCTTCCTTTGGTGGGAGAGAAAAGAATACAGACATTAATAACACAAATAAAGGTGTCTTCACCGTCTTGCGCGTAGCCGTCCTGCAGCAGGCCCTGGGTGCCGGACAGGACAAGACGAGTGTTAATGTCCCTATCATAAGTCATTTAGGTGAGGCTCAGAGAGGCCACGTGATTGGCTCAAGCCCTTGCAAGATAGAAGCTGGTCCCAGGCATCAGAATGTCCAGATTCTTTGCCACGGGGTTCTGGAACACTGGCCCTAGGTTGAGGGACATGCATTTCTTTTCCACCCGCTCTGAAATAAATGGCAATCTGATACTGTCTGCCTGTCTGGGTGAAAGTTGTTCTGCCTGGAACAGAAGACCAGATGTTGGGAGGGTTCCAAATAGGAGAGATGAAATTCCCGCTATGGTGCAGTGGATTAAGAATCTGGCATTGTCTCTGGTGGCATAGGTCCAGTCCCCGGCCCGGCAGTGGGTTAAGGATTCTGCATTGCCGAAGCTGTGGCGTGGGTTGCAACTGCAGCTCAGATTCAGTCCCTGGCCTGGGAACTTCCATATGCTATGGGTACGGCCAAAAAATAAAAAAACACAAACAGATAGTGGGGAGAAGAGCCACATCCCTCAGAACTGACAATATCATGGCGGGTGTGATGAAAGTTTGTGAGGGACCACACAGTGGTGATGGGCAGAAGAGAACCCTTCTTTCATCTGTTCCTTCCAGTCCACCCCCAAGCCCTTCCCCCTGCATTCTGAAGTCATCACTAGATGCTCACTAGGCAGCTCTGGGTCCAGATGGATTCGCTGGAATGAAGTCATGATAAGCCCCTTTTGTCTCCAGTTGTGCGGTCCAACACAGTAGGCACCTTGGCTATTTAAGCGAGTTAAAAGGAAGCGAAGTTAGAATTTCCATTCTGCAGTTATACTAAGCCGCATTTCTGGTGCTCGGCAGCATCGTGTCGCTGATGGTACCTACACTGGATGGTGCAGCTAGAAAATATCATCCTTACATAAAGTTCTATTATGGAGCCCTGCTCTGCGGAAACTCCTGGGCCCGCGGAGAGCCGGGGGCATGGGGGGAGGCAGGGGGCGGGAGAGAGGATACACTGGAGTGGGTGAGTCTGGTGGGCGGGGCAGGGGCGGGGCAGGGGGCGGGAGAGAGGGTAGACTGAAGTAGGAGAGTCTGATGGGCCGGTCGGGGGATGCAGCCGCAGAGCCCTGTTCGTGAGCTGCACGTACCCCCAGCGTGCTCTGCTTCCTGAAGGCAGTACTGCGCTTCTCCGACGAGCATGGCTTAGAGCTGATGTGCCCCAGGCCAGGTGCCTAGGCTCCAGTTGGCTAAGCCTCACCTGCCCTGTTGGACAGAAGTCCCTGGAGTTGCATTTGACATGGAGGCTGCAGCCGAGGGCCTTGCTGCCATGGGAGACCTCAGGATTCAGGGTACCTGGGAAGAGCCACTGATGCCTAAGGAACAGCATGAGAACTTGGAAGGCTGTAGGTAGGACAGTGTCCCCTGTCCTCCCGAACGCTGTTAAGGCACGATCGAGACGGCAGAAGGGGAAGAAAGCCCCAGGGTTGAGCACAGACAGATCTTGCGCAGACCCCGCCCCCCGTGGGACTCTGCCACGCCCACCGCGGGGCGGCTCCCCCTGGAGCTAACACAGCGGCCCAGAGCATCCTCAGGCTCAGAGGTTCTCCCGCTCTGGGTGAGTGGTCTTTGAGCAGCCCCTCTGCACACCAGGCTTCCCAGTCACCCTCCGGGGCTCTCTCAGATCGCAGCCTCTCCTTCAGACAATGCGGCCGAGCCAGCAGAGTGCGGCTCCTGATGTGCCAGCAGCGCCCCACGGAGAGTATGGGCTGTTCAGCACCCAGCCAGGAACCCCGTCTAGAGTGTAGACAAGAGGAGGCTTTCACTAATGGGAGCGAGCAACCCTCTGGGGGCTTTATTCATCTTTGCACCCACAGTCAAGGCACGGTGTACCCTCTGTAGGTAGTTGATCTACTTGTTGATCATATTAATAATCATAATAGTAATGAAGGCAATTTCAAGAGGCCTTGTTGCCTGAACTTCCAGGAGTAGATGCCCCCTTTGGGTTTAAGAATTCAAGTTCTCTGAGTTCCCACTGCAGCACAGTGGGATTGGTGGCCTCTTTGCAGTGCTGGGCCACAGGTTCAATTCCCCAGTCCAGCGCAGTGGGGTTAAGGATCTGGCGTTGCTGCAGCTGCAGCGTAGGTCACAACTGCGGTTCGAATCTTGTCCCCGGCCCGGGAGCTCCACATGCCTCGGGGTGACCAAAAAGAAAAAAATAAAAAAGCGCAAGTGGTCTGTGGTCCCTTCCAATCGCAGCCCCCCTGGGTGAGGTGGTACCCCAGGCTCTCAGGACCTTTCCTGGGACTTTGTCAAGTTTGTGGATTACAGATGGGGAGAAGGCAGGTAACAAGGGACAGCGGGGGATGGGGGAGGTGGTCATAGACTCAAAGGCCCAGCTAGGTTCCCTGATGCTTGTGCGTCTTTGGGAGAAGCCGTCTTCTGCTTGCATTAAACCCTCAGACACCACCCAGTCCTAGTGGTTATAGAGTGGGACTGGCTGGGATCTTTCCCACCACCGCTCTCTGGGGTGGGGTCGCCAAGTGCGGTGTTGGAAAGGGGCTCCCTGATGAGTGACAAAGCTGTGCTGGAGCTCTGCGGTCAGGAGGAGTGACAGGGACACAGGTGGCCTGGTGTGGGGGGGGGTCTCTGGCCCTGCAACCCTATCTGGCCGGGGTCCGGGTGTACCAGCTTCCCTGACAGCTTCTAGGTGAGTTTTTAGACCCTGTCGCAGGCGGCTGTGCTGACCCTTCCACCGCAGAGCAGCCAGGAGCGCTGTTCTCTGTCTGCCTAAGGTTTTTCATTTGGTCAGAGCAGTGTTGTGAATTAAGACAGCTCGACCCCGTCTCCTTTGGCTCACACTTTGGGGACCGTCCCAGTCCTCTTGGCCCAGTACGCCCTCCGGCCCACCTCCGGGTTCCCGCCCTGACTCCTCCCAGAAATACCCACTGGCCCGTCCCTTCTCAAGGTGTGTCAGGTCGGGGTCTCAGGGCAAAGCGTTTCCGTGGTAAAGACCCCCCCTTCCCAGTCTAAGGGTCCCCCAGGGGTCTTAATGCCGAGGGGTGTGGTAGCACTTTGAGGGTCCGTAAAGCAGCATTTGGAGACAGAGCCAGCCATCCCCCGCTGAGGCAGGGTTAGCAACCGGCCGGTCCATTAGGGACGGTGGGTTCTTCCAGCCCAGCTGAGCCTTCCCCGTGAGCTGTGGCTCAGATCCGAGGGGAGCCGGGAACCTCCAGGAGTGGGAGGGGCCGGGCCGAAGCCTCGCCCCCCTCTCTCCGGGGCCAGGAGTGGGGAGAACTTCAAGGCTGCCCCTTCTGGCCTCCTGGTCCCTACCGAAAATAGGTCAGGGCCACCCTCGCCTCCCCCAGGCTTTGCTGTGGTCAGAGAGATGATGTCAGATTAGCTCTGTTAAAATTGCTCGAATCCCGGGATCCGCTAGGATTTGTCTGTGTCCTGTTTATCTCCTGGGGGAGAGAGGGGAATTTTCCTTTAGAGGCTGAAGCGCTTTGCAGTGGTGGCCTCATCTACCTCATGATCCCGGGGCGGGGGCGGGGCAGGAGCAGTGCCTGTCACCAGCCCCTGTGCAGATAGGTGAGTGAGTCTGGGGGGGAGAGGGCGGTTGGTAAGGAAGGCAGGGTCTCCTGAGTGCTTCTCTCAGGCCTAGGTCTGCGTCAGGCATTCTGGGGGCTTGGAGAGAAAAGGTACACTGAGTTCACACTCAGTAACGTTGTTGTGTGTGTGTTATACATTTTGTACTTGCATACATGTGTTCATGCATGTGTAATGTGTGTGTGTGTGTATGTGTGTGTGTGTAGGCTTGTGTGTAACAGTGCAATGCCAGGCCCTAGGCCCTGGGACTTCAAAGAAAGATTTCTGGGGTGTAGCCCGGAAGCCTTCCTGGAGGAGGTGGAACGTGACCTGTCTCTTCCGTGGGCCAGGCCGAGGGCAGGGAGAGGTACCTTCCTGGTAAGGGACTGAGCAGAGCCAAAGGTCCCAAGGTGAGGCCTGCCTGGTGCAGTGGGCAGTGGACAGGCTGGCCCAACTGCAAAGGTCAAAGCCAGCCAAGGGTTTAGACCCAGGGCATCGAGCTACAGACACACCTCTCAATGCACTGTGTGTGGCTGTCCAGGCTAGAGGGGGAGATGTCACTGGTGTGGGCAGCAGGTGCCAAGGCATGTGGCTTTTTGGAGGGTGGCTGGAGGAGGAAAGTTCACGTTCAAGAGAAGGAGGTGAGCTTGGAAGCTGGGAGAAGAGAGGTATTGAGAGGTCAGGAGAGGCTGCCTGGAGCAGAGTCTGTATCTCTGAGGCAGCCTCGGACTTTTGTCTTAAGTCCTAGAGCCCAGTTCTTATCCGTTTTGGCTGGAGTCTTTAGAATGCTTGCTGGTGCTGGAGTTCCCCCCATCAAAACAGGTCGTGAGGAGTTTCTTTTGTGGCTCAGCAGATTAAGAACACAACATAGTGACCATGAGGATGTGGGTTTGATTCCTGGCCTTGCTCAGTGGGTTAAAGATCCAGCGTTGTCGCAGGCTGCAGTGTAGGTGGCAGATGCAGCTTGGATCCTGTATGGCTGTGGCTGTGGTGTAGGCTCACAGCTGCAGCTCTGATTTGACCCCTAGCCTGGGAACTTCCATATGCTGCAGGGGAGGTGGGGCATAAAAAGAAAAAAGGGGGAAAAAAGAAAACGTGGTCATGATCATTTTTTTTAATTTTTTAATTAATTAATTAATTAATTAATTTGCTTTTTAGAGCCTCACCCATAGCATATGGAAATTCCCAGGCTAGGGGTCGAATCAGAGTGGCAGCTGCTGGCCTACACCACAGCCGCAGCAACACCAGATCCGAGCCACATCTGTAACCTACACCACAGCTCACAGCAACGCTGGATCCTTAACCCACTGAGCCAGGCATCCTCATAGATGCTAGTCCTGCTACAGCAGGAATTGCCGTGATCAAAATTTGAGCCATCCTCCTCTGCAGGATCTTAGGGCCAGTGACAAGGGGTAGGTGCTACCTTTCTACCCGCTGTTCCCTTGGGAGCTGTGGCCCGGGGATGGGGTGGAGACAGGACCCAGCCCCGCTGCCGCTGCGTCCTTGGGGAGGGGAGAGTGGACAGCCTCCGGGGGAGGCTGGGCTGGTCCTTATCCCGCGAGTGGGGGAAGCAGAGGAGTCGGAAAGGGCACGCCAGGGTGGTCTGGTGGTTGGCATGGCCTCGTTCCTGGGAATCGTTGCCACGAAGCCTTGTCCCCAGCTTCTCCACGGCAGCAACTGTTCCTTCCCGGAGTGTTACTGAAAACCCGCAATTACCAGGCCGCCCCTGGGTAGGGGCGTCTTGACCTCCCTTCCTTTCTTCGGGGATACACTGAGTCAAGTCCCCGTCAGAGCAGAGCAGGGCTTCCTCTCCCACGTTCCTTCCCACGGGGCCCCATGGGGGTCGTGGGCAACGAACTGGGTGGTGATGTGTTTCGAAGGGGCTGGCGGGACGCCTGGGCCTCCCCGGGCTCCGAAGCCTTCCCTCCTCCTGCCCTGGACGCGCTCTGGGCGACTCAAGCAGATCCCACAGTGTCCCCAGGGTTTGGGGCCCCGTCTGCCACCAGCTGCACCAAGCGGAAGTCAGGACTGCGGGCCGAAGCTCGAGAGACGACTCTGAGCTGGAATTCGCTCAGGTGATGGCGTGGCTTTGCTCCACCCAGGCCGCGCTGGGGACGGCCCCGGGTTTTGCTCTTTCCTGTTCTTTCAGTGGTTTTTCTTGGCTCCATGTTTGTCTCCCGGCCTCTCGCCTTTATGTGGGTGAGTCGTGTTTGAGGGTATCGATCGGGAGAGAAAGAACGACATATAGAGCGGGTGGCCCCAGATTTGACGTCTCCTCCGTGAGAGAAAGAAGAAAAACCCTTGTGCTCCAGAAACCTTCGGACCTGTACCATCTTGGTCAGTTGAGCCCCCCCCCGTTCCCAGGTTCTAGAAGGCCCTCCTGGGGAAGATGACATTGGTCCAGCCTCAGGCAGGAAGACCGCTGGCGGGGCAGGTTCAGCTTCCTTATCCCCGAGGAGGAAGCGTCCAGCCCTCTGCCGTCCTGACCGGTTGCCTGGGCCCCCGCTGCTCCACCCTCCTGACATCTGTGAGCTCCCTAGAACTAGAACTTAGAGCAGCCTGCTCTGGTGGCTGACTTGCACGTGCACACCTGCCCCTTGCTCGCAGCCCTGTGTCCATGACCTGCCACGTGGCTGCCTACCACACGGCTGCCCTTCGCATGTGCCGAGAGGCTGGCGATGGGCGCTGACACTATTGCGTGATGGAACTGAGCGCCTTCTCCTAAGAAGGGGTTGCCCACTTGCATGTTTGCCAGGAATAGGTTTGGGTCAGCCCCCTTCCCTGGTCCTCTTATTGACCCCTAGTGTCCCCTCCGGAGTCCATATACATCGTCGTCTCCGGGATCCTCATTTGGCAGGGAAAGGGGGCTCCCCAAGGTCAAACACTTGACATTGGCAGAGCCAGACTGGAAGCTATCTCCACCTCCCTCCCCGATACTTCCCCAAACATTTCCCAAGGCCCTGCCCTGCCTACCACCAAGAATCAGGGAGTTCTAGAAGTTCAGAACAGGAAGAAAGCCCAGAATAACCCATTCTCATGTAAGCGACCACCCATGGAATTTTAGGAACTATTTTGCCCAGAGTGGTGGTGCTTGTTAGAAAGCAGAATTGGGAGTTCCCGTCGTGGCTCAGTGGTTAACGAATCCGACTAGGAACCATGAGGTTGCCGGTTCGATCCCTGGCCTTGCTCAGTGGGTTAAGGATCTGGCGTTGCCGTGAGCTGTGGTGTAGGTTGCAGAGGCGGCTCGGATCCCGCGTTGCTGTGGCTGTGGTGTAGGCCGGCGGCTACAGCTCCTGTTAGACCCATAGCCTGGGAACCTCCTTATGCCGCTGGTGCGGCTCTAGATAAGACAAAAAAAAAAAAAAAGAAAGCAGAACTGAACCCTTGGTACAGACAATTGTAAAAATAAATACGGAGTTCGCATTGTGGCTCAGTGGGTTAAGAACCCAACTGGTATCCATGAGAGTGCGGGTTCAATCCCTGGCCTCCCTCAGTGGGTTGAAGATCCGGCATTGCTGTGGCATAGGTTGTAGACGCAGCTCAAATACCGCGTGGCTGTGGCTGTGGCTGTGATGTAGGCCAGCAGCTGAAGTTCTGGTTCGACACCTAGCCTGGGAACTTCCATTTGCCACAGGTGCAGCCCTTAAAGAGAAATTTTTTTTTAATTTCCTTAATTAAAAAAAATAAATAAAAATGTTTTTTTAAACAAAGTCTTCCCTACAAATAAAAAGCAAAGAAAAATAGGTAACCTCAAATAATATTCACTGAAAAGAGCAAAGTGAAAAAAGTATATGTAGTATGCTACTATTTCTCCCTAAAAGCAAAATATAAATATATATTCGTATTTAGTTATATTAAAGACAATGAATAAATAGATAAACCGTAAAACCAATAAAGTGGTTATTTATGGCCACAGTTGCAACCTACATCACAACCGAGGCAACACTTGCTCCTTAACCCACTGTACCAGGCCAGGGATTGAACCTGCATCCCAGTGCTCCAGAGAGGCTGCTGATCCTGTTGCACCACAGCAGGAGCTCCAGTATAAAAATATGGAGCCACTATGTCGTACACTTGAAACCAGTACAGTATTGTAAGTCAATTATACTTCAATTAAAAATGTTTAATCCATAAAATTGCGGACTCTCTCGTGGGTGCCCCCTCACACACCCGCACCCCCAGCCCCCCTTCCTGGCTTCACATTCTCCGTAGAACCTAATGCCCTCTGACATTCTGTGTGGTGCATTTATTGTGTTTGTTGTCCGTATCTCCCCATTACAGGTAAGCACAGTAAGAGCAGGGCTTTTGTCAATTGCTCCCAACCATGTCCCCCATGTCTAGAGCAGCATCTGCATAGAGTGGCTCTCCCCAGACGTGTATTGAGTAAATGAATGAGTGGACAAGGAGGTTGCCAGCCTGCCCTAGGTTACTTACTTTCAACAAGTCTGTTCCGTTCCTGCCAGCTCTCTGGAGGGCCTGCCATCTCAGGTCTCCCTGCCACAGCCCAGAAAATTAGTCTGTTAAACCACCCAAGAGAGACTGGCGTCAGCGCCCAGATCTGAAGCAGAAAAAGGTGTCCATTCCGACGATCCACTCCGAGCCCTTTGTAAGGAAGGCTTGGGTCTGGGTCCTTGAACCGGCTGGTAGATGGGTGGTGACGGGCAGTAAGCCTCGGCACGACCCTAGGGGATGGGTCATGGGGACCCACATGCAGAGCCTTGTCGGGAGGTGACAGTCAAGTCAAATCAAATCGTTAAAAATGAGTCCTTGACATGTCATCTAGGTGTCTTCCCCGCGTGGTGCCCTGTCGTGAGCGGGTCTTGAATGTACCTTCCTTGACTTGACCTCCGGTGGCGGGAGGCTGGAAGTTGCCAGATGTTACCCCCAACTTCTCCAGCATCATCTTTTCTCACTTCACGGTGGTGTGTTGGGAACGGCACTGGGCTGGGAGCCGGGGCCAGGGGTGGCCCCTCTCTCTTTCCTCAAGCCCATGCAGCAGCTTGAGAGTGCCACCTAGCCTTTGGGGCCTCCAGTTCTCACTGGCCAAAGGGAACTGAATCACGTTTCTAACTCGGGGTGGGTTAGAACTAGCTGTCCTAGTTTACTCTGGACTGACCCAACTTTTGCATGGAAAACCGTAGCCCTGGAAACCCCCAATTCCAGGCAGACCTGGGATCCATTTCCAGTGCAGCCTGTACCTCCTGCAGCGAGCCTGGCAGAGGCGGCCTGCCCGCCTGCCATAAATGAGCTGCAGCCAGAGGCTGCAGATGCTCAGATACTTATCATCAACCCCGGGAAAGAGCCGAGGGCCAGGCAGCCCTCACCAGGGCCCGGTGACCCGGGCAGTTCCCCACTGTGGGTGAGCTTGAGCACCAAGACCCAAGAGAAGATATTTTGAGGCACAGATGGGTGGAGGGGCAGTTCCAGTGGATGGATTGTATGGATAACCTCAGGGGGAGGGGGCAGATGGGCTCAGATCCCCAGTATCCCCAGTGGATTTTCAGGGGTTTTTTTTTTTTTTTTTGTCTTTTTGCCTTATCTAAGGCCGCACCCGCGGCATGTGGAGTTTCCTAGGCTAGGGGTTTAACAGGAGCTGTAGCCGCCGGCCTTCGCCACAGCAACACAGGATCCGAGCCGCGTCTGCAACTTTCACCACAGCTCACGGCAACGCCGGATCCTTAACCCACTGAGCGAGGCCAGGGATCGAACCCACAACCTCATGGTTCCTAGATGGATTCATTAACCACTGAGCCACGACGGGAACTCCCGGATTTTCAGGTTTTTAAGTCTCTCCCAGGGGCCAGCAGGAGAATCCAAACCCTTCTGAATGCCCCACCCCGGAGCTACAAACCTCAGGTCACGAGGAAGATGTCGGGCTTGCAAAGAACCTGGGGAAGGCAGGGGAAGTGTCTCCTGGAGTTCCCTTGTGATACAGCAGGTTAAGGATCCAGTGTTGTCACTGCAGCGGCTCACGCCATTGCTGTGGCACGGGTTCGATCGTTGGCCCAGAAACTTCCATATGCCTCGAGTGCAGCCAAAAAAAAGAAAAAAGAAAGTCAGAGGAAGTCTTTCCTGGGCTCACACTGCATCCAGCGTCCTGACTTGTCACTGCAGCTGTTGCTGAGCGCCCCGTGGGAACCCCTCACGGAGGCCTTGCCCCGTGTCAGGCCCTGGACCCGCTGAAACTTTTAACCCTCAGAACCTTAGGCAATATCCGTTTTATTACTATTCCCCTATTTTTGCAAAAACCGAGGCACAGGCCAATGAGGACCTTGCCCAAGGCACACAGCAAGGAGGCGACAAGGCCCTGACTTGAACCCAGGCCTGGTTGGGTCGGGAGTCTGGCTCTTGTCACCGTGCCGGGGGCCTCTTTTCACTTTTGGAAGCTCGTTGTGCGAGACCCAGCCCGTGATGTGGACTGAGCCCGGCTCAAGGCGGAGGAGGGCAGCCTGCTGGCCAGTCCATCATTCAGCAGCCCCGAGAGCCACTTTGGTGGTTTTGACCATTACCCAGTTTGAAATGATTTTTATTCTTGGTCAAATATTTAGTTTTTACCCATAATGGACAGTTGGTTAAGGGCAGGAAGCATTAGAGAACACTGATATTAAAAGGCTGGGTCCGGAGGAACAGACAAGTGGTAATAACTGCACGTGTCCCTTAGGGGCCCTGCCCGCGTCCAGGAGCCCCATGCCCCCTGGTCAGAATCCTGGTGAGAGACCCCCCCGAGCCTGGCCGGCGTCCAGCTCAGTTCATGGGAGGCAAGGCCCTCCCCGCTCACGCCCTGCTTTTTGGGCAGAAGTGATTGCAAGCGCTTCCTGCAAATTCTCACGTCTCGTCATTTAGAAACAAAGCAAGAAAATTACAAAAACAAACCGGTTGATTTTTATTAAACAAACATACAGTGTAAGAATTCCAAACAGTGGGCCGCAAAAAAATCAATTTCTGCTTTTTGTTTCTTTTTTCTGCCTCAGATAGTCAGACCGTAGCTTCCCTATGACTGTGTGCGTGGTGCCAGAGCCACAGTGAAATGGTAATATGTCATTTGGAAATTTCTTTGTAGAAAAGTATGCTTCTGCTTTCATAAGTCATTTACAATAAATGGAGGAGAAGGCATCACTTGATAAGTGGGGGGAGGTTAAATTTTGCCTTTATTTATAGGTATTATTAAAGATCATATTGAACATGAACCTTATTATTCACTCCCAAGAACATATTCATCGAAAAGCTATGTTTTACATAAAATAATTTCTGGAAGTTCCTGTTGTGACTCAGCGGGTGAA
>PVHT020000284.1:1041000-1059059 GCA_004024745.2 Catagonus wagneri | reverse complement strand
ACACACACATATTCTTTTTTTCGTATTATCCTTCATCATGTTCCATCACAAGTGACTAGTTCCCTGGGCTATACAGCAGGATCTCATTGCTTATCCACTCCAAATGCAGTAGTTTGCATCTACTAACCCCCAAACTCCCCGTCCATGTCACTCCCTCCCCCTCCCCCTCAGCAACCACAAGTCTGTTCTCCAAGTCCATGAGTTTCCTTTCTGTAGAAAGATTCATTGTACCGCATATTAGATTCCAGGTATGTGATATCATATGGTATTTGTCTTTCTCTTTCTGACTTCACTTTGTATGAGACTCTCTAGTTCCATTCGTGTTGCTACAAATGGCATTATTTTGTTCTTTTTTATGGCTAAATAATATTCCATTGTGTATATATACCACATCTTAATCCATTCATCTGTCCATGGACATTTAGGTTGTTTCCATGTCTTGGCTGTTGTGAATAGCGCTGCAGTGAACATAGGGGTGCATGTGTCTTTTTGTCCAGATATACGCCCAGGAGTGGGATTGCTGGGTCGTATGTTTGCCTTCTTGGTGACCCATATCGGAACATGCATGCTGTCCCTTTGCCCCAGGATGGGTAATGTTGACTTTGATTACATTGGTTAGGGCCATGTCTGCCAAGTTTCTCCACTGTAAAATTACAAGTTCTCCCTTTGCAATTAAGAAATAGCTTGTGGGGAGAGCCTTTGAGACTGTGCCAATATTCTGTTTTTCCTCAAACTTTCACCCTCTAGCCTCCACTGATGATTCTTACTTAAAGCAATTATTATTAGGGCAGTTGCCAAGTGATTCTCTAATTCCATCATCCCTTCTAACTTTACTAGTTCTTTTTCTTTTTCTTTTCTTTTTTTTTTTTTTTTTTTTGGCTGCCCCAAGGCCTGTGGAGTTCCCAGGCTAGGGACCAGATCCGAGCCATTGTTGTGACCTGTACTACAGCAGCGGCAACGCCAGATCCTTAACCCACTGCACTGGGCCGGGGATCAGACCTGCATCCCAGCGCTCCAGAGACGCTGCCCATCCTGTTGCGCCAGAGCAGGAACTCCCGATTTTTAAACTTAGTCCTCTAAGCTTTAGGACTCCGCGTTTGAGAGCTGGGAGAGTAACGCCTCGCCCCCTGTCTGAATGTCCCTGGATATATTTATACACAGAATCCTGGCTGGCGAGTGTTTAACATGAAGGCTACCAGCACTGTGCTACAGTTTCCTTGCTCTTGGGAAGACCCTAGCCTGAGAACCCATCTGCTGTGCGTCCGTGTCCCGAGACCGCGCGGCCAGAGTTGGGGTCCGTGATGTGTATGACGCTGCTGCGTGGTTCTCCCTCAGCACATCGGACTTGTCAGTTCCACCAGCCCTGGCTGAAAAACGTGGCCCGAGGGAGGCCCTCGTCCAGCTAACTCCATTTCACATTTCCTGTCCTTCCCAGGATGGACAAAACGACCCTTTCGGGACAGAGCGAACCTGTCAGTAATGAAGTTGTGAGGGAGGAGGCGGTCCCCGGAGGGTGGCGGGGATGTGACAGCTGATGCAGTGAGGCGGGCCGGGGCCGGTAGCCGCCGGCGTTCCCGGCAGGGAAGCTGGAAGCTCCGCTGTGCTCCAGGCCAGGCCAGCGCAGGCACTGCCCTGGGGTCCTCCACTTCCCGTAAGGGAGCTGTCATTCTCTTACCTGGGTACCCAGGGCAGAGGGGCAAGTGGTTGATCGCCGGGCCCTGTGGTCCTCCCTTTCAGCTCCACCTCACCTCTTTTCCATCGATAGCCTCCTTTGATGAATGAAACCACTGAGGGCGTAGAAAGATCAGGCAGCAGACTGGGACAAAACCAGGCTGTGAACCCAGGTGTGTCCGATTTCCAAGTTGTCACCGAATCGTGCTGCGTCTCCAGGTGGGGACTCCTGGGGCGGGGAGGGGCTGCTAGACCCAGTAGGGCTTTGTGGAGGAGGCGCTGGTTGCGGAACGGGCAGGGATGGGAGGTCTCCAAAGCTAACTTACCTCCAGGGATGGGGAGCTCACCCCTTTTCCATGCAAAAGGAAAAGGTCGCTGTAAAAGGTCAGCACTCCTGAGAAAGTGCCTCCGTTAGTTGAGCTCTGGCTGTACCTCTGGTTTCCTTCCCCCATCGTTCAGAAAGACCCAGCAGTTGGTGACACCCGGGGTTTAAACAACTCTTAGGGGGCTTTCTCCCCTTTCCGCCTCCTCTTTGTCCTACCTGTTCCAGTTTGAGGGCTGCTTTACTGTAAACAAATGGTGCCAAGGGCTAGTTCGAGTGGGCCTCGGAGGTCAGCAGAGTGAGGTAACGTGGGCCAGCTGAGGCCCGCTGGCGGGCTGTGGAGGGCACGGATGGCCGGGCTCCAGGCTAGGAATGAAGGAGCTCATTGGAGGCAGCCCCTAAGCCTGTGGGAACCCCTTAGGCAGCGTTTCCCTTGGGATGATGGTGGTGAGTGTTTGGCATTGAAGACTTTTATGGTGGGAAATTCCATCCTCAACACAGCCCTTGGAGGCCAGAATTAGAGCAGAAGCTGGACCTCTGAGGTTTCTTCCTTGATTTCTAACCCACAGCCTCAGTTCTCCCTCCTGTATTATGGGTGCACTAGTGCTCATCACTGGCTCGGAACACCGGATGGATTCATGCCATATTGCTTGGAAAGCCCACAAAATAATATTGTTAGAAGCAATACTAATAGAATGCATATATCAACTCCTTTAAAACTCATAAGGGAGTTCCGGTGGCGACTCAGTGGGTTAAGAACCCAACATAGTGTCTGATCGTGAGGAGGCAGGTTCGATCCCTGGCCTCGCTCAGTGGGTTGAGGATCTGGCATTGCAGCAGACTGTGGTTTAGAAACAGCATTGCTGTGGCTGTGGCTGTGGCGTAGGCCGGCAGCTGCAGCTCCAGTTGGACCCCTAGCCTGGGAAGTTCCGTTTGCCGCAGGCGCAGCCATAAAAAGAAAACGACGAAAAAGCCAAGGCCCAGAGAGGTTAAGGAACTTGCCCAGAGTTGCACAGCTGGAAGTTCAGAGCCTGGATTTGAACTATGAGGTTCTGACTCCAAAGTCCACACTTTGAACCATGACAGTATGTTGCCTCTTGGTAAATACCCTAGGAGTTTCTGTATTCTAGGCAGTGAGGGGCTCTGGAGGAAAACCACACAGGGGAGCAAGTTCATACCCATAAACCCGGTTTGCCTGGTTCTTTGGGAAAAGGGGGGGCGGGAAAGGCGGACTGTCAAGACTCCAGAAGGTGGCATGGCCAGGTTTTGCTTCCTGGTGTTGAGTGACATGACTTGGGCTATTTAGCCACGATTTCAGTTTAGCTGGAAAATCGAGTGCGCGCCCATAGCTCGGCGGAGAGGCGCCAGGGCAGGCACACAGCTCAGGGGAATACCTGGACCCGCCAGCAGGCTGTACTGAGGGCCCACGGGCCAGACTCGGAGACTGCAGGGCTTGGCTGGGCCAGGCGGAAGCGTGAGGGCCTTTCCCTGGAAGCCGTCTGCTAGGGCAGCCGCGTGCTCATCGCATGACATCACGCTGCCTCAGAACGTATGAGGCCAAGGATTCTTGGAATGCCTGATTCACCCTGGAACAAAAATAATACCTCGTATTTATAATGTGCCTTTGTTCCCCAAAGGCTCTCCCGGGCCTGATCGGATGGTAATTTCAGATGGGCCTTGTGATGCAGGCGGGAATGCAGAGAAGGTGGGAACCCCACCTGAGGATAATGCCTGGAGTGGGGATCGATGGTCCCATTGCGCGGGTGGGAACACTGAGACCTGGGAGGAGGGGTGGTTTGCCAAAGCGGCCCGGCAAACTGGTGCTGGGAGCCCTGGATGTCCAGTGGGTGGTGTCTCGGCAGTGGAGTGAGACTCGGCAGCTCACCTGGTACCCCAGAGAAAGCCGTCTCCCCATGGACTTCTGGATGCCCTTCTGGGTGCCCGGGGACGGAGGAGGTGGCCGGAGCCTGCAGCCCCCACCCCCTGCCCTGAGCGCTGCGGTGGAGCCAGAGGGTCACCTGAAAACTCGGACCCCGCCCCACAGGCCCCAGCCACAGGAACTAGCAGACTGTGGTGGGAAGAGGCTTGTTCCCAGCACAGATGGAAACCCCAGGGCCACATGTGGCTTCTGTGGTTTTCCCCAGACGCAGTGGAGCCAAGGCTGGAAGGCCGGATTTCCAAACCTCGACCCAGAACGCCCGTCCAGAGCTCTCCCAGGCTCTCCCCTCTCAGGGGCCTCAGCTCCCCGCATCCCCATGGCCTCCGGCTCTGCCTTCGGCCTTGGCTTCTGCGTCTCTGGCCCTGCTTCCACACCACATGCTGCCCAGCCAAGCCTCCTCCCCCGCTGGCTTGGGCCAGGGCTTGGGGGGGGGGTCCTCCGCATTGGGGTTCCAGTGGCTCCTCAGTCGTGTACAGACTGCCCCGGGCCCTCGGACCCTGGAACAGGCTGCAAAACCATGAAACAAGATAGCATGGTGGCTGAGAGCACCCTGGGACCAAACTACCTACATTCAAACCCAGTTCTGCTTCTTGCAAGCACGTACTTACCTTTCTGTAAAGGCACGGACCTCTGTAAAACAGAGTGGACAGTGGTCCCTCTCGGGTTAAATGGAAGCTATGCCTGGCCCTCGGTTAATGCTGCATACGTGTTAGCGTGCTTTCGTTACTATTATGCTTCATCTTTGTGATCTCAGTCCCACGTCTCGGGACAGCCTGCTCAGAGGCCTGCGCTTGGTTCGCTGCTCTGCTGTGACTGTCTTGACATCAACGGTTTTTGAACAGGAGGCCCACGTTGTCATTTCTGCCCAGGGTCCCACAAATGATGAGGCCCATCCTGCCTGCAGGACGAGACTAGGACAGACCCCTGGGCTGCTCTCTGCCTCCTTCCTTTCATGACTCTTGCTTCTGGCTGTAGCCAGATACCTGATTCTGTAATGAACAGATTAGTGTCTTCCTCTCCAAATGGATCCTCAGCTCTCCAAGGACACAGCCCTGTATCAGAAGGCCGTATCACTGTGTCCTTGGGACCTGGCATATTGCGGGACTCCCTTCAGGCGTGAATGAGTGCCCAGTGTCACATCCGACCCCAAGGGAGATTTTTAAAAGATTTAAAGGGATTTCATACAGCTGAAGGAAGTGGGTGACTTTTTTTGTTTAGGGCCACACCTGTGGCATGTGGAGGTTCTCAGGAGGCTAGCGGTCAAATCAGAGCTTCAGCTGCCAGCCTATACCACAGCCACAGCAATGTGGGATCCAAGCCAAGTTAGCTCACGGCAACATGGGATCCTTTAACCCACTGAGCAGGGCTAGGGATCGAACTCACGTCCTCATGGATACTAGTCAGGTTAGCACTGAGCCCCAGAAAACTCCAGAAGGAAATGGATGCTTTGAAGGGCACACAAGGCCCCGTGGCAGAGACTCGCAGAGACTCGGGAAGCCAGGCAATGATCTCGTTAGGATTGTCTAGATAGGGAGGGTACATCTTGGGATCTGGGGAAGGCTGCTGAGCAGATCTGGGTCTTGAACCCTGGGTGGGGTTAGGAGAGAGGCTCCTTAGGGACAGCTGAATGACTTTTGTCACCACCACCCTCAACTCCCAGCTCCGCCCAGAGTGCTCCAGGGGCTCCTTGGCCTTAGACACCTCTGATGAACCTCCAGGCAGAGTAGAAACTCAGAACATGCATAATTAACGAGGCAGTACCTAAACCAGCCTTTCCCCCTCCTCATTCCTTCGCTGGTTCGTTCTGTCCTCGGTGGTGGGGAAAAAAATCTTTTCTCTGCCTTAGGGTATAGGAGCTGGACCCTCTCATTTCCATTCCAGAGCGTCCCTCTGGCTAGGTAACAGCTGGTTTCTAAAGCTTTCAGTCCATGCAGTGGCAAGACCAATGAAAGGATGGTCCCGCAGTCTGCAGGAGTGGGCGTGTCTAAAGCTTGGCTGACTGTCCAAGGCAAGAGGAATGTTCCTGAGGCACACGGGGTCTCCTCGCGGGTTGTCGGGAACCCGGTGCGGGAGTGAGCCTGGTACTCAGAGAGCCGGAGAAGATGGTGCTGTTGCTACCGCCATGATGCTGCTGCTGGCACCGGCAATTACAGGAGCTTCAGTTGTCTAAATGGCTGGTGATGCCCCCATCCTGCAGACCTAAGACCTCCTAAGACCTCAGAAAGATCACTGTGAAATCCAGCCATGCAGCATTTCTGGCAATAACTTAGGGCAGAAACTCAGATCCGAGTTCCAGTCCAGGCTGGGCAACCGAGGGGAATGAAGCAACCTCTCTGAACTTTGCTTTCTGACCTGTAAGACTGTGCTGCTTCCGTCGTGTGACCCCCGCCGCCACCCTTGAGCTGGGGGTCCACACAGCTGTGGACAGAGACACAGGGGGGCAGTGAAATCACTCTGGACCAGGCTTTGAGCCGGCTGTGGTCTCACAGACAGACTGGACGAGGGGCATCCTGCACAACAGACTCGATGGATTTCCATCAGCTCATTTGGCTCCGCATGCGTACGTAGTAGGTGCTCAGTTAGCACAGACCGCTCTGACCCTTGCCCCTTGGTCACGCCAGCGTCATGTTGGCTCCGTGAAGCATCTCCACTATGCTTTTCCTTTGCTAAGCCTCCCAGTCATTCTGCAAACTGGGGCTGGTGACCCCTGTTCCGGGCCCCACATCAAGCTGACCTAAGCGGCCCCTGAGCTGCACACCTGAGCCCCGGCCTCTCAGCTCGGCCCCGGGCGGTGTCACAGTGGCTGGGGCAGGGGAGGTGGAACCTATGCAGGGCGTGTGTAGGTGGCCAGGAAAGGAGGCGCCTTAGCTAGTAATAAGCAGTCATCACTTTTTCTGAAGGCAAGAAATATGAGCCCGGGCGTAGTTTTCAAACCACTCGCCCTAGGAATTTTGCCTTCAGAAATTTCAAAGCAGACCTACAAATTATGTGGTAAAGTGTCCAACACTGAGGGAACCATAATAAGGCAGTGGCCCTCGGAATATCGAGGGAGCGACGATTATGAAATAGAAAACGGACAGAGAGACGTTTGTCTGCCTTTGGACTGCTGTTCAAATCCTTTTGAAAAACAAAATCTGAAGTTATTCTCCCTACACCCACCTCCCAAAATGCAGCTGTGGTCTTCCGAGAACTTTTCCTTTTTTTCTTTTTTTTTCCTCAATAAAAGAGAGCAGTCTTAGAGTGAAACAAGACATCTGATTTCAGAACCCAGAGAAAAAAGAATAAACTAAATGAGTGATGGAAAAAAAGCACACTGACGATTTCCATTCTCAAAAAAATGGGGGGGGGGCATTATTTTCCTAACAGCAGGTGTTGCCAGTAGCACAAATGGAATATTAATCTTATCTCCTACGCTGTCCCCACCCCAACCCCCACCCCGCCGCTCCCACTCCCATCGGAGAAAACTTCACGGAGGGATTAGAACCTAATAAGCGGGCAGAAAGGTGGCTTTTTGCCCTTTGGGGTTACAAGGCTGCATGTCTAGTTTGTCTCCAAAACATGGACCCACCTATCCGGGGATCTGAGACCGAATGCGGCTTCCTTACTTGGCTGCTGGGAGCAAGAGCGGCTCGTTCGCTGCTCAGCCAAACCTAAACCCACAGGTTTCGTGGTGAGCAGCCAGCTGGCCCCTGAAGGAAGGTATCGACGAAACCCAGGGCCAGCAAACACAGAAGAGAGAGGAGCTGGTTTTGGCCAGCTCAGCCAGCAACCGCTGAAAAATATTTGTGAATGGCCCGAACAGGGAGGCTGGGTCCCCATTGCTGGCGCCCGAGGCCCAGCCCCAAGTCCGTTCCAGTGGTTCGGGCCCTCTCAGCCCTTTCCCAGGCAGAGGATGTGGGCCTCGTGTGGCCCTCACCACAGCAGGTCTCTGCCGTTAACTCATTCCTCCTCCCCACAAGGGACCTGGATCGGTGGACAAGTGGGAGACAGACGAGAGGTGCACGCTTGGGAGCCAGGGCTGGCTGGCAGGCCAGGCACACTCCTGAGAGCCTCCTCAATGCCCTCTGGTGTGGGCGGCCCCACCGAGCCTCAGTTGGCTCATCTGCAAAATGGGAAGAGAGATTCTTCACTGGCTGCACACAGCGACCAGTCCCAACAATAACGGGCCCTGAAAGCTAAGCAGAAACGAAGCAAAGGGGCTCCTTGCACTTCCGTAACGCCATCTGGCTCTTCCCCCACCTCCCAGGAGCCACCCAGCCCCAGGTCGGTCCTTCTCCTTTTGAATTCACGAGTCTTGCCTGCCCAGTAAGGACGGGGCCCTTGGGAGCAGACTCCCCGTACTCCCTCCCACCCACAGCCCTCACTCCACACGTGCAGAGGAGCTGCCACCCAGCCAGAATGAGTCCGAGCACATTCACGAATGCCCAGCCACGGGGGGCATTCTTCCTGGTCACTGCTGGGGCGGGCTGGCTCCTAGGTCTTTCGAGCCGGACGGACAAGGAGTTCCAGCACCCCCACCTTTCCAGGAAATAAAAGCAGAAGCTCTGCCCAGCTGATTTCTTTCTGAGACCTTGACCAGCCGTGTAGCCATTATCTCCTTCCTCCTCCAGGTGGAGAGAAGGGGGTTGGGGTTTTTTTTTGGGGGGGGGGTTGGCTTGGGGAGGATGCTGGGCAGAGAGAGGGGAATCCCTGCTGCGACAAGTGGGAAACCAGTTTCAAGACATGCTGGGAAGGGCTTGGTGGACCATCCTTTGGGGACCTTCCTTGAGCCAGAGCTGCAGGCATTGCAGAAATTCTAAATAAGGATGACGAAAGCTGTAAGAATCAAACACGGTCTGCCAGGGAATTTCCAAGGTTCTTTGCTGGGCTTAAAAATTACTCACAGTCAAAGAACAAAGAGAGTGGATGGAAAAAAAGAGCCAAGCAGTTTAAAGTAATTGAAAAATAAAAGCAGGGAGCATTTACCAAAGGCAGGGCACATTGCACCCCGGGGGTGGACAGGCCGTACAGTTTCTCCCATGCTCTCCCCGTGCTTCGCAGGATGAGGGCTGCGGGCTCCTGAGCTGACCTGTGTTTCTCAGGCATCTGGCACATCTGAAGGCCAGCCGGTGATGCTGGGAGGCGCCCGACGCAGTGACTCACTTTGCTGATGGGGCCCGGCTCGGCCCCGTCCCCCGGGGGCCCAGGCTGCTGATCCCTGCCCCATTAGGTATGCAAACTGACCCTCTTCCGGAACTTCGAGCATTAGGCCCACGATGACCTCTGCTTTCAGGATGAGGCCATCTGGGAATGAAACTGACTCTCAGACACGCTGGCGGTGGTGGTGGCAGCTGGGGGGATTGGCCGCTGCCACCCAAGCATCAGGGCAACGTGGCATTTGCATCAGGAATGCACGTCAGAACCCAGTGAGATGGCACCTTGACAACAAGAAGGCCCGGGGTACTCCCAGCCAGCAGGACTGGTTCACCTCCCAGGCCTCTACAGATGTTTCTTTCTTCTTTTTCTTTTTTCCTTTTTTTTCTTTCTTTCTTTTTTTTTTTTTTTTTTTTTTTTTAGGGCCATACCTGCAGCATATAGGAGTTCCCAGGTTAGAGACTGAATAAGAGCTACAGCTGCCAGCCTACCCCATAGCCACAGCACCTCCAAATCCAAGCCTCATTCTCGACCTACCCCACAGCTCACGGAAACGCTGGATCCTTAACTCACTGAGCAAGGCCAGGGATCGAACCCATCCTCGTGGGTCCTAGTTGGGTTCTCAAACCAATGAGCCACAATAGGAATTCCTAAATGTTGTATGTTGACTCTTAAATTGTTAAAATAAATACAACAAATAACTCTGGACATTACTTATACCAACAAACCTAAGAGAACTCTTGAAAGGCAGAGAGAAGAAGGCAGACCGGCAGGGGACCTTGGCACTGTGGGATGACACAGCAGTGACTTGCTTGAGTTTTCTGCTTGGCCTCATAGATCCCAGACCTGAAGCAAAAAAAGCTGGCAACCCAGAAGTGCCCATGGTTGCAGGCTGACCCAAAACGGCCCCAACTAACGCCTGCCCTTAGCAGCCAAAGAACCAGGAAAGGGGAGTTCCCACTGTGGCTTGGTGGTTAAGACCCCAGCTGGTATCCGTGAGGATGCAGGTCTGATCCCTGGCCATGCTCAGTGGGTTAAGGATCTGGCATTGCTGCAAGCTGTGGCATAGATCACATAGGTAGCTTGGATCCTGTGTTGCTGCGGCTGTGGCTGTGGCGTAGGCTGGCAGCTGGAGCTCCAGTTTGGCCCCTAGCCTGGGAACTTCCATAGGCCTTCCATAGGCCCTTAAAAAAAAAAAAAGAACCGGGAAAGGGGCATCCGCTGAAAACAGAAAACTCTTAGGCAAAAACCGCTCTACTTTAGGCACACCCTAGAAGAAACTGCCCCCACCCCATGCCAGTAAGGGGCCGAGAGCCCACCCTCGTCAGGCTGTGACGAGGCACCCAAGACCCACCAGGGTGGTGTCAGGGAGGCCGAGTGGGGAGTTGGCACTCATTCCTGGGGGGGGCTGGGCACCCCTTCCCTCTGTCAGCGGGAGGCCACGTGGGAGCAGCAGTGCAGCACCCTTCCCCGCCTAGCCAGCAGGGTGTTGGTGAGCGGAGCCAGAACCCCCATCCTGGTGGTGACGGAACGGTTCTGTCTCTTGACTGTATCAGCGTCAGTATCCTGGCTGTGATCTTGAACCAAGGTTTTGCAAGTTGTTACCATGGATGGAGGCTGGGTTAAAGATGCAAAATATCCCTCTGTGTTCTTAAAACTGCCTGTGCAGAGTTCCTGTCATGGCTCAGGGGAAATGAATCTGGCTGGGAACCATGAGGTTGAGGGTTCGATCCCTGGTCTTGCTTTTAGTAGGTTAAGGGTCCGGTGTTGCCATGAGGTGTGGTGTAGGTCGCAGATGCTCAGATCTGGCGTTGCTGTGGCTGTGGTGTAGGCCAGCAGTTGAAGCTCTGATTAGACCCCTAGCCTGAGAACCTCAATATGCCGCGGGTGCAGCCCTAAAAAGACAAAAGGCAAAAAAAAAAAAAAAAAGCTGCATGTGAATCTATAGTGATCCCACAATACAAAGTTTTGAAAAATAAATGTATGTTTATTTAGAAAACAAAACTGAAAAAGAAAAAATTCTCATCCTGTTCCCCCAGAGATAATGACGGTTACCATTTTGGTGTGTGTCCTTCCAGATTTTTCTATGCATGTAAATACTTGCCTTAAAAAAAAAAAAAAAAGCACTGTGCTACACATATGACAACACATGCTACAGAGTGGACTTTTTCACAATATTCCTTTCTGTTTTTTTTTTTTTTTTCCCCTGCCCTCTGGTTTGTGGAATTTCCCAGCCCAGGGATCAAATCCAAACAACAGCAGCAACCCAGGCCACTGCAGTGACAGTGCCAGCTCCTTAACCTGCTGTAGCACAAGAGAATGCCTCGCCACGTCCCCAAGTGCTCCACGTTTCATTTTTCGCTATCCTGAACACTACTGGGATGAGCATCCTTGTGCCAAAAACCCTGTGCTTTATTTCCTTTGGGTAAACTGCCACTGGTGGAATTGCGAGATCCAGTGGTTTACCTGTTTTAAGAGGCTTTTGTAACAAATTGTCGAATTTCTCTTTCTGAATAAGTTACTGTGTGTGTGGAAACAAAAAGAAGCCTATACACCTGTCTTTCACATAACAACTTTAATTCCGCCAAGGAGGGAAAGCTTTTATTTTAAATGTCCACAGGGTGGCCAAAAGAAAAAAGAAAAAAATAATGCATGTGAAAATACATTTTTTAAAAATATATCACTTCAGGAGTTCCCTTCATGGCTCAGTGGTTAACGAATCCGACTAAGAACCATGAGATTGCGGGTTCGATCCCTGGCCTCGCTCAGTGGGTTAGGGATCCAGCGTTGCCGTGAGCTGTGGTGTAGGTTGCAGACGTGGCTTGGATCCCGCTTTGCTGTGGCTGTGGCGAAGGCCGGCAGCTACAGCTCCTGTTAGACCCCTAGCCTGGGAACCTCCACATGCCGCGGGTGCGGCTCTAGATAAAGGCAAAAAAAAAGACAAAAAAAATATATATCACTTCATTATTGATCAGTTCAGGCCACCATAATACAGTCCCACAGACTGGATGGCTAAGCAACAGAAATTTCTTTTCTCACAGTTCTGGAGACTGGAAGTCCAAGGTCAAAATGTCGGCAGGTTTGGTTTATCCTGAAAACTCTCTTGCAGATGGCTTGCAGATGGCCACCTTCTGGCTGTGTCCTCATATGGGTTTTCTTCTCTGTACCCGCATCCCTGTGTCTCTGTACATTCAAATTTCATCTTGTTATAAGGATACCACTCACATTAGAGTGTGGCCCACCCTCACAGCCTCGTTGTAGCTTAACGCCCTCTTTAAAGGTCCCGTCTCCAAATACAGTCACATTCTGAGGTACTAGGGGTTGAGGCTTCAACCTGTGAATTTGGGGAGAACACAATTCAGCCCATAACTATTTCTTTTTTTTTTTTTTTTCACTTTTTGTCTTTATTTTTTTTAAGTAGAGTTGATGTACAGTGCTGTACCAATTTCTGCTGTATAGCAAAGCACTGCTGTTTTTTAGAGCATATTTTGTTAGTGGATTTGGGGGTAAAAATGTCAATGCACGCCCCAAAAGTTGTTTAACAAATGATATAACTTTTCAAGAGCCACTATGGGAAAAAGCCATTAATAGGACAGTTGTTTGTGGATGCAGGTCCGTGTGTATATCTTTGCTGGAACATGCATGGAACATGTTCACAAAATGAAGATGGCTTGGAGTTCCCATTGTGGCTCAGCAGAAACACACCATGGCTTATATCCACGAAGATACAGGTTCGATTCCTGGCCCCACTCAGTGGGTTAAGGATCCAGCATTGCCACAAACTGTGGTGTAGGTCACAGCCGTGGCTCAAATCTGGCATTGCCGTGGCTGTGGTATAGGCCGGCAGCTGCAGCTCCAATTCAACTCCTGGCCTGAGAACTTCTGTATGCTGTCCCTGCGGCCTTAAAAAGAAGAAAAAAAATGAAGACTGTTGCTTCAAGAAAACATACTGAGTGTTCTGGGGACAGTCAGGAGGGTTCACTGTATACGTCATTTTTAATTTTTAAAATTTACTTTAAATTTTTTTAATTATTTTAATTTTAAAAAATTTAATTTAAATTTTAAAAATTATTTTAATTTTGTTCCCCACACGTGTATTAATGCATATTCTTTTTTTTTTTTTTTTGTCTTTTTCAAGCTGCACTTGCAGGATATGGAGATTTCCAGGCTGGGGATCCAATTGGAGTTATAGCCACTGGCCTATACCACAGCCACGGCAACACCAGATCCGACCTGCATCTGCAGCCTACACCACAGTGCACAGATCCCTAACCCACTGTGCGAGGCCAGAATTGAACCTGCATCCTCGCGGATACTACTTGGGTTCGTTAACTGCTGAGCCATGATGGGAACTCCTCTTAATGCGTATTCTAATAAGGGAATACAATACTTAAGTCACAAGTGACTTAAATCCTGTGTAATCACAGAGATTTCTCTGTCGTACCCTCTGCCAGTAACCCCAGGCCCTATCACAAAGCCTGGCACATAGGAGGCCTTCAGTAGGGGTTTTGAAAGAATGAATAAATGAATTCCTCTTGTCGTGTTTGGACACGGGGACCCTGGCCAGCAGCCCCAGTGATCACCTGCATCTCTCCCCTTTGGTTTGCAGGCGGCAGCAGAGACCCCCAGGAGGCAACAAGCCCCAACAGCACGGTGACCACCAGCCGGGCAGTGCCAAACACAACAGGGACCACCAGAAATCCTACCAGGGGGGCTCGGTGCCCCACCCCTCAGGGAGGTCCACCCATCACGGCTACAGCCAGAACCGGCGCTGGCACCACGGCAACATGAAGCATCCACCAGGCGACAAGGGGGAGGCAGGCGCCCACCGCAATGCCAAAGAGACCATGACCATGGAGAGCCCAAAACTTGAGGACACCCTGGGGGACGCCGGGCACAGCAGCCTCGAGCCCCCCCGCAGCCCTGATGCCCTGGCCCCGGCAGTTTCCGAGAGGCTGCCCCTGCTGCAGCCAGGGGGTCCAGAGGTGGAGACAAAGCGTAGAGACAGTATTATTCCTGAGCGCAGCGGGGAGCGGCCCAGAGTCACCCTGCTCCAGTCTTCCAAAGACAGGCTGCGGCGAAGGCTGAAAGAAAAGGTACCGGTAATTGAATTTTCGTTGTTCTCTTGCGCCAGGGAGGACAGCGCGGACTTAGGCACTTTGGTAGGTGGGCTCGGGTTGGCGGGCCTGGGAAGTCGCGTGGAAGGAAACGCCGAGGGAGCCAGCACATCTGGTCATCACTGCCTTAGGGGCCCCTGGGCACCAGAGGGCAGGCCGCCGGCCAGCTCTGCACGCGAGCCCCTCCAGCGTATCCCACCTCCCAAGAGGGGCAGGTGGAGACCACACACCAGCCCCCAGCCTGAGGGGGATGGGAGGAGACGCGTGTGCCCAGAGGTGCCGGGGTGCGGGTGGGGGGCTGGTTCTTCCCTCCAGCATTGCCTGGGGGTGGGTGCTGCCCAGTTATTGCTCAGAGGCATCAGGGGACAACCCAGAGCCCATGAGATAAGAAGGCTTTTCCCCAAGCTGAGTACCAGACAGGCTAGCCTCAGCTTTGCCACCCCCCTCCTTCATCAACCAGCAAAGGTGAGGGGGTCTCAGGGACAAAATTTTAGGAGGCATCTACTCTCAGCATCATGCAGTTGCCCACGCTGCAGTCACATGGCCCTCAGAGTGAGGGTTTCCTTAAATTTGCTCCCTGGGAGCCTCTTTTTCCTCACCCTACCTTTGACCCTGGTCGCTAGAGCCTGGTTCTCAAGTTCAGGAAGAGATGCCACAAGCCTCCAGAGAAGGGCCGAGACTGGGGCTCTGTCCCTGGCAGCTTTTAGTCCACGCAATTTTTTTTTTTTTTGTCTTTTTAGGGCCGCACCCACAGCATGTGGAGGTTCCCAGGCTAGGGATCGAATCGGAGCTACACCTGCTGGCCCACGTCACAGCCACAGCCACAGCAACGCCAGATCTTGTTATAACCCACTGAGCGAGGCCAGGGATCAAACCTGCATCCTTATGGGTATGAGCTGGGTTCT
The DNA here is from genome assembly GCA_004024745.2 of Catagonus wagneri. NCBI lineage: Eukaryota > Metazoa > Chordata > Mammalia > Artiodactyla > Tayassuidae > Catagonus > Catagonus wagneri. The sequence goes on along the minus strand of PVHT020000284.1, from coordinate 1,043,972 downwards.
TAACCCGCTGAGCCACCACGGAAACTCCAGCTTTTAGTCCATTCTGCTCGCCTTAGCTCCCCGTCCCCAGTCAAGGGTGCAGGTCAAGGTCGCCTTAGGAAGGAACTGTTCCCAAGAAAGGCCAGCCTGCGCTCAGCTCTCCTCCACGGAGTCCTCCTTCTGGGGCTTTGGCGGAGCTCGAACTTCCGGACTCCTTCCCGGCACCTCTCTGCTGCCTTGTCTCCTCCACCTTTCACCCCCGAGGCCAGGCCCGCACACAGGCAGGACAAGGCAGGTCAGACCTCTTCTCTGGTCAATCCTCGAAGCGGACATGCTGCTCCTGGTGTCCCTTGCAGCCCCGAGCCCCCACCTAACACTCCCTGGGGGGCGCGCGGGCGAGCCGTGAAGTCCTGGAGCAAAGCCTCATTGACTCCCTCCCTGACCCAAACTAGGAGCCTGGGAGAGATCCCCAAGCGATGACCAGGGTGTGGCCTTTGCCGGAAGCGTTTCCGGGACAAATTGCTGCAGCCCAGCCCCGGGGGAGGGTGGTCACCGAAGCTCCTTCCAGTTCTGCTAGGTGTAACGGCAGTGTCACAGATGGGAAGCCAGCTGGGACCTCACTCTGCCTTTGACTGGCTAGGTGGCCTTGGGCGAGTCACCTCTCTGCAGAAGGAGGGTGATGGCACCCACCCTGCAGGCAGACTGAAGGTCCGAGGCTGTGACCCTGTGAAGACCCTCGTGGGCGGTGATTCTGTATACGGACTGTATATATTCCTGCCCCGGCGGCCCTCGTGGTTGGGGAGACAGAACAGATAAGGTCAGTCCACAGCACCTGTCTTGCAGCTTCAAGGACTCCCCTCACATGCGGACTCCTGGACCAGAGGCAGTGGGCTTAGGCGATGGCAGGGCTCGGGGGAAGCTGTGGACCATCTTAATCTAACCTCTTCATGTTACCAGGGGGGGAAGCTGAGGCGCGTAGAGCAAAACCGCTTCCCAGAGCTCTCCAGCCAGAGCCAGAGAGCAGGGTCTGTAACCCCAGTCGGAGCCTCCAGCCCGGGAGTCTTCTGTTGAGGACAGAAGGGCAGGCACGGGGCTTCCTTTGATGTCCCTAACCCTGATCTACAGCCCTGAGCTCACATCCCAGCCGTTAAAGCAGTCATACCCTCGGCCGCCAACCTGTCATGTTTGAGTAAATACTTTTGAGACCACACATGTCATTTTCTTCCTCCTCCAGCCCAGGTCTGGCCCTCGTTGTAGTGAAACCTCTTAAGGGCATAGTGATTTTAATCTGAAATTTCCCTCCTAGAAGTGCCTGTAGTTTTCGTGGCCCTTCGGAGCCTTCCTTTGTGTGTAGTCCTTGTTGTTAAAAAAAAAAAAAAAAGACAGCTCAGAAAGTTCCCTTGTGGCACAGCAGATTAAGTGTCTGGCATTGGAGTTGCCGTGGTAGCTCAACAGGTTAAGAACCCGACTAGTATCCCTGAGGATGCTGGTTTGATCCCTGGCCTCGCTCAGGGGGTTAAGGATCCAGCGTTGCGTAGGTCACACATGTGGCTCAGATCTGGCATTGCTGTGGCTGTGGTCTAGGCCAGCAGCTGAAGCTCTGATTAGACTCCTCGCCTGGGAACCTCCATGTGCCGCGGGTGTGGTTCTTTAAAAAAAAAGGATCTGGTGTTGTCACTGCAGCAGCTCTGAAATTACTGTATGGCAAGTTTGACCCCTGGCCCGGGAACTTCCATGTGCCACAGACACAGCCAGTACATACGTACATATATACATACATATGCACGCAAGCCAGCACAGTCGCCATATGACGCAGTGCCCAGGCTGTGTCCATGGACACCCCTGTACCCAGAGAGCGTGGCTGTCCTCGGTCTGGAGGACAAGGTAGCCACTTCAGGGGCACCTTTAACCAATGTAGCAGACGTCTTCCTGGCCTCGTCTTCCTACCCTTGTTTTCTCTTTGGCCCTTAGCTGTTATTTTATTTCATCTTTTAGAGGCCCATTAAATCATCTCTAGACTGAGACATTTGATGGGCAAATAGACCAACGAAGCTAATGTGTATGGGGATCCTGGGTAGGAGCTGGGGGGCACAAGAAGCCACCCAGGATGTCACAGGGGCCAAGAGAAAGGTCAGCGGAGAGCCTGGGGCTGAGGATAAGACCCCGGTTCCAGAGGGATCAGACCTCAGGTTCTAAAAGGCAGGGTGGGTGCTTTCTGGGGTTGGCAGCTCCCCGTCCACAGGCCACCCGTCCGCAGCACCCGGGGCTCCACTCAGGCGAGAATTCTGTTTGTCCCCTGCGCTCCCAGGATGAAGTGACAGTGGAGACCACCAACCCGCAGCAGAACAAGATGGACAAGCTGATCGAGATCCTGAACAGCATGCGGAACAACAGCAGCGACGTGGACGCCAAGCTCACCACCTTCATGGAGGAGGCCCAGAGCTCCACCAACTCGGAGGAGATGCTGGGCGAGATCGTCCGCACCATCTACCAGAAGGCCGTGTCCGACCGCAGCTTCGCCTTCACCGCCGCCAAGCTCTGCGACAAGATGGCGCTCTTCATGGTGGAGGGGACGAAGTTCCGGAGCCTGCTCCTCAACATGCTCCAGGTAAGGCGGCGGCGGCGGCTGCGCCTCCGGCCCCGCCCCGCCCCGTCCGCCCGTCCGTCCGCCCGCCCACGGGGTTATTACTAGCGAGAAGGCTGCGGATCCTGACCACAGCTGAACTTTCTCCAAGTGCCACCCTTGCCCGATTAATTATAGAAAGTGAAAAAGCACTTGAGGGGCGAGGGATGAGCGGCCGGGTTTGCGTGTTTGTGTGAGCGCTCCATGGTTACAACGGACCAATATAATTTTATAGGTGCTTCGTGTTTAACCAGCCTTTCCCTCTTGCTATTTCCATGATAAGAGGGCTGGCTCTTGTCTTAACCAGGCTCTGTGCTTTGACCTCTGGGCGTCCCTGCAGACCCACACGTGCTGTGGACGTCTCGTTCCC
>PVHT020000284.1:990622-1027734 GCA_004024745.2 Catagonus wagneri | reverse complement strand
CCCAACAGGGAGGAGCTTAGGTTGTCTTCGGGGGTGGCTGCGCTCCAGGTAGAGCTTACAAATATGTCTCTCATTGGAGTAAGTGCGTTCTTGCGTGGCTGTACATAAACCAGAGCTCCACGTGTTGGACTCATACCGTTGAGCCCATTAGATGGCCGTCATTGCATTACTCTGGGCGTTGAGAAGAGTCTGTTTAGCATAGTCTCCCTAACGTGGGGTTGGAAGCAGAGTCACCTGGAATTCAGCCTGCAGGCCCCAGAGACTTGCTCTTGATGACACTGTGCCGTGTTGCGTAAGAAATCACCGACAATGCCCCAAGTCCTCCTAACCCTAGTTCTGGCACACATTTGGTGACTTTGGGCAGACGTCACAGTCTGGCTACCTTCCACTTAGTTTTCTATTAAATGGGATAATAATACCTGTCTCCTACACCTGCTTACCCCACAAACATAGTGATTGTTAGGTTCAGTGGGTTAAAAACCCAACTAGTATCTATGAGGATGAAGGTTCGATCCCTGGCCTCCACTCAGTGGGTTAAGGATCTGGCAGTGCTGCAAGCTGTGGTGTAGGTCATGGTTGCGGCTCGGATCTGGTGTTGCTGTGGCTGTGGCGAAGGCCCGCAGCTACAGCTCCAAATCAGCCTCTAGCCCGCGAACTTCCATATGCTGCAGGTGCGGCCCTAAAAAAAAAAGAGAGCATCGTTGTTCAAATCCACTGAAACATATATCATTTTGTCTGTGTCTTCTTAAGGTTCCTCCTCCAAGAGAGATTTCTGATTTTCATAAAAGCCTATTTTTCCTTTGCCCTTGATGGGTCCCATCTGTTCAAGGTTCCTAGGAGGGGCTCCCACAGATCTTCTTGCGTAAGCCCGAGGGCCCCCAAGTCATGCTAGGGTTTGGGGTTTAGATGTAGCACTGTGGGTAGCCCTGGGACCCAGCCCCAAGGAAGGCTTTCGAAGGGGCCCTGGGACTGGTGTTGAGGCCCTACTGAGTGCCCCCTCTCAGCACTGCTAACTCCCAGTAAAGCAAGGGCTGCTAGCCTCTCGCTGATGTTTAGAGGCCTGCTGAAGGGGCAAGGCCAGAGCGACCAGAGAACGGTTTTAAGGAAGTCGGGGGAGGGGCCAAGCCTTTTAAGTGCTGGCAGCTAGGGAAGGCTTCCTGGAGGAGGCAACATGAAAGAAGAGGCAGGATTTGGGTGGACGGAGGAAGCCAGGAGGAAGGAGCCAAAGCAAAGGCTGGTGGGTGGGAGGAGCCTGGCGGGGGGGCACAGCTGTGCAGGAGAGCCCGGTGGGATGAGACAGGCCGTGCACTGCCAGGCTGACCGAGAGTGTCCGGGCAGCAGCTGGGGGCTCCGAGAGTGTCAGCAAGCCCCAGTGTGAAGCTGCCCGGCCGGGCTGTGACCCCAGGTCACAGTCACCACTGTGGCCCATTCGGTTCCTGGCGCTTGCTTCTCACCAATGCAGGCCAAGACCGTTTCAATCCAGAGCTAAAACTTCTACCTTAAGAGTAGGGAGCTCCCTGCCGGCCTCGGGCCTTGGTCAGTCTTGGGCGGCAGGCAGGTAGGGCCACCGCACCTGTTAGGGGGCTCCAAGATGCCAGGGTTTCACTGCGGCAGACAGTGTGGGGCCTGGCATTCGGGGTGAGAGAGCCCTCCTTTCCTGACCCGTTCAGCGCCTCGTAGGTGCAGGCAGGTTCCAGGTGCCCACCTCCAGGGATCCGCTCCTGGTGGATCGGCCGCTTCCAATAGCCACGTGGAGGTGGGCGCTCTTATCCGCGCATAGCCGCCCGTGCTGCTGCAGTCTCACAGCCTCTTCCTCCGGCAGCAGCCCTTTAACCTGTAGAAGCGGGATACTTCCACCTGATGCCTGGGGCCCGGACAGATTCGCAAAGCGTCCTTTGCAGCGTTTACCTCCCCCTCCTCTGCAGAAGCCCCATCCCTCCTCCCCCAGCACATTCTTTCTGGCCAGCCTCGAGGGTACGAGCAGGAGACAGGAAGTCTGAAGCCAGCGCCTTGCCTGGCTGCGGGCCTCAGTGTCCTCATGTGGTCCAGGGGTGTGGTCAGTATCCCCACCGGGCAGCAGGGTTCACTGGAGCCTCCCGTTCTGCTCCCACAACACCTGGGCTTCTGATGGCTGTGTGCAGGTCCAGGACTGGAGAGAGCCTGGGAAACATCTGGGGGTGGACGCGGGGCAGGAAGAGAAGATGGGTTGCTGCTAAGAAGTGGGGGACTCGAAGGTACAGTGTCGCTCCAGCCCTGCCTTTAGCTGCCCAGTCCTTCCACCCTGCTGGCAGCTTCCTCAGCCTTAAATAGGGGGTTAGAAGTGATTGCCTAGGTCCCTTTCAGCTCTTTGTCATCCTAAAGCAGACATGCTGGGCATGCAGACGGTGCCTGTTAATTGCTGCTGCCAGTGGGTTGACCAATAAAGAGCAGATGCTCCCCACCCCGAGGGGTCTGCAGTCCTGGCCATTCCTCCCCTCCCTCCTGATTGGGGTAGGGAGTCAGCGCCCGCCTGGTGGGCAGAGCAGCCTGCAGGGGGCGCCGGCGCGCAAGGCCAGCCTCACCTGCCTGCAGGCCCCTCCCAGTCCAGCCCAGCATCTTGGTTCCTCTGCGTTGTCCCGCCAGGAAGATTTAAACCATGCAATGGTGACTCTGCCACAGTAGCACTCCGGTGTTGCAGTTTCCAGCCTCTGTGGGGCCCCAGCCCAGAGACCGGACACCTCTGGTCTGGGAGTCCCTTCCAGCTGAGTCGGCGTAGTGCTCGTTCCCCCAGGGTCCTGTCAGGTGTCTGGCTGAAAGCACTGTTCCCTTCCCCCTCCCAGGCAGACAGTCACTCTGCAGGCATTTATTGTGCACCAGCTGTGTGCAGATACTGTACGCCCTAAGTGCCCATTAGACTTTTGCAAGATGGCATTATGAGTCCCATTCTACACGTGGGTAAAGAAAGTGGTAAAAAAAAAAAAAAAAGAAAAAGAAAAGTGTTAGAAAGCTTAGGAAATACACTTGAAGTCACACAGCCAGTCAGTGATAGAGGTGGAACTGGACCCCAGTGCCCCCCCGCCCCACCCCATACCCCACCTCCTTAGAATGTCTGCCGCCCAAGTGCCTCTGTTGACCGGAGGTGTATTTGTTTTGGGCGTGGGGTGGGGCCAGGTAGAAGGTAGAAAGCAGGTGGAGGGGGCGGAATGAGATAAGAAGATGCCTTTTAGATGACTTGATTGGTGCCTCCTCCAATCAAGGAGACGCAGATGGAACGGTGGCCATGCGATCTCACCATTGTCATCTTATGGCTGAAAGAATCTGGAGATGGTTTCCAGATCCGAGTTCTGGTCACTCAGGGCCGGCTGCTCCCTGCCTGTCAGTGGGAACAGGGCTCAGAGGTGTCCCTCTCCGCCAGGCTGTCCCCAGCTGGCCTCGGCTTCTCTTCCGTGGCCTTCTACCCACTAGTTTCCAGCCCAGCACCATCGTGATTCATGAAAAATGTCAAAGAGGCCTCAGTTCAGTTTGATTTGCTCCACTTGGCAGCCCCAGGGGCTGGAGACTGCAAGTCTGGGTTACAGTGGGTCCTGGTGAGTGGGCGCTTCGGATGCCCTGGGCACGTGGCGTCTGTGAGTGCCCCTCTGTTGGCAGCTCCGGGGTCAGGGGCCGTTTAAGTCTTCTATGACAGACTCCGGGCCACAGAGGAAGTGGATCATGTCTCAGATGAAGGCTTCAAGCCTCCGTCACCTGTCTAAGCCAGAGAAAGGGGGTGGCAGCATCTTTAACTGGTCCCCTCCTCACTGCCCACCAAGCCTGAGAGGACAGGATATCAGGCCCACGAAGTCCAAAGGAAGAGGAGAGGCCGCGCGCCTGCATGCTGTCTCGCTTCTGACATTCTAAATTATTAAGAAGTGAGGACCCTGGGGCGTGAGCTGAGGCAGCCCGGTTGCTCAATCCCAGAGGAGCCCGTCTAAAGTTTCCCCGGCACCCAGCCCAGAGTGTCACTCCGGCGAAGGAGCCACGCCGCGAAAAGCTGTCTTCGTGGCTGCTGCTATGCCTTGCCTTTTTTTTCCTTGTTGTTTTTTAACTTCCCCTCCCTGCCCCCAAGCTTGATTTATTATGACGCCTATGCATTTCAGCAGCTGTGGCTTCATTTCGGAATCGGGTTAAGTAGCCCAGGGTTCAAAACAGAAAAGGTCGAAAGAGGGGGCTGCAGGAAGGCGAGGGACGCTCTTTCCCACGCGGGCCTCTGTGGCAGGGGTGCCTGCAAACGTGGCGTGGCCACGCAGACGCTGTGGCTCTTCTGCCATATAAAAGGGAAGTTCAAAAACATGGTGTGCCGGCACCTTACCCCGGCTGCTCCGTGCTTCCTCTCCCTGCAGCCCCAACAGCAGAGGCAGCCTGCTTGAGAGCTGCTTGGAGTGAGAGCCCCATAGGAGCAAGATGGCCAGAGGCCAGCTGAGCTTAACAAGCATCTATAGAGCACCTACTGTATACCCGGGGGGCAGAGTGCTGGGGTGGGGCTTGAGAGAAAGGAGTGTAAATAGGCTCAAGGCCCTTCCATCCCTTCGGTCAGGCTCCCCACCTCTGTCAACCCACCGGGCTGGCTGGCACAGCTTTCCTGTATTCAGACTGGATGATATGTCTTTGTAAAGACCCCACCCCACCCCAATCCCTGTCTTCGAGGAGCTTCTGGCTTCACCAGCCCCCTCCTTGTTGTCAGGCTCCCAAGTGACCCCAGAGGGCTTGCTTGCAACAGTTTGTTCTGTGGACTTTGTGTTTTCCCCGTCGTCTGCCCTACCCTCCCAGCGCCTCCTGGCTCTGGCCCCAGCGCCAGCCCCTGTCTGTCCCTGCAAACACAAGTCAGCTGTGTGCGCAGACAAAGCCCTGCGTCGCCGTGGGGGCCGGGCCTGCAGAAGGGACATTTCCAGGGAACTCTGGGGGCGGCGGCCGGGAGGGCAGAGGCGACTGTCTGATAGCAGGGCTTCGGCGTCGCTGTCTAGGGGACTTGGCCAGGCCCCAGGGGCCAGTGGCTGTGGGTGGTGACTGGGAGAGGCGGCCAGGCTGGAAGAAATCTGCTGTGTGAGAAGTGTAGGAAACGGGCTGGAGAGGAGAGATAACAAGCCTGTTCTCTGTGCGTATGCGTCTGCCCGGCGAGGGTGGCTGGAGCCAGGCGGTCTGAGGCCGTATCTAGTGAGATTTTTTTGTCCTGGGTTGTGAAAGTGACCTATGGAGCCAACAGCAGGGTTCAGGGCCTGGGAGAGAAGACATGTGGCCCTGCCTTGCCCTCACCCTTGTCTTGTGTTCCTGTCAATGTTCCTCTGTCCCCTCTGCCAGAGAGGGGGAGGGGGGAGGGGGAGGAGGGAGGGGGAGGGGGAGGCGCGGCAAGAGGGGACATTCTGCGTGCAGGGCAAACGGTTAAGGCCTGGGTTGCGGTCTCGACTGTATCAGTGATTTGACACAGGAACTTGGATATGCCCCCTAATCTTGCTGGCTCTCAGTCTCGTTGGCTATCAAAGGGGGATTATTTATATCTGCCCTGTGCATTGCACGGGGTGGTTGGACAGTTCTTATGAACCGAGGCTGTGAAGATAGTTTGTAAACTGTAAAGTGCCACCTAAACAGAAGGAGCTGTGATGGTCAGACTGGGGAATGCTGAGGCTGCAAAAGAAAGAGCCGGGCTAGAGGAACCTGGCGGGGACAGCAGGATGGAGGGGTGGGGGCCACAGGAGGTTCCTGGGCAGCAGTAGGTCACGGCCCCCCCAAGAGTGGGCCCTGTGGGAATTGGACCTGGGGTGGGGAGGGAGGCCGTGGAGGCTCTCTGGGCTGTGGGTGCTGGTCTCGGGTTTGTCGAGCAGAGTGTGGCCTGGGTTGAGTACACGCTTCTCCCCTGGGAGACAAGGAGAGCTGTGTGAAGCCCTCACCCATCAGGGGCTCAGGACGCTCTCCTGGCCTGGGGGATAAAGTCCCACAGGTTGTGGAGGGACCACAGGGACCTCTGCTTTCCTTTCCTCACCTCCGCTGCCCACGGAGGCCGGGTCACCCCGTCCTCTCACCCCCTCCGCATCCTGACCTAGAAATCAGCCATCTCTGGGGTGCAAAGTGTAAGAAGGAGCTGGCGGGGCTGGCGGGGCTGGTGGGGCTGCGGGGCCCGAGAGAAGCTGAGCTATTTAAAGCGTGCAGCGCCCGGGGACATGAGCATCACCCACCCCCCAGGCCTTCTCAGGCATCTGGCTTTCTCTTCCTTGGCTGGATCCCAGGCCCCCAGGGCACCCAGAGGGCCGCAGGTCAGATGCCAGGGGCTCTGGGGAGCTGCAGGCGGCGGCTCCCAGGGCTGGCACCGGAGGGCGGCCGCGCCTCGCCTCAGATTGGGTCCCCTCCTCGGGGCCTCCGGGCTGACTCGGCGGGGCCACACAGACTCCTCGGCTCCCTGTGCCTTATAAAGGGGGCTGGGGACGCTGGGGACACGCGGGCAGCTTAGCGCAGGAATGCCCGGCGCCTGCAGCCCGGGGCAGCTGCTGCCCCCCGCCCCCACCACTGGCCACCATGCTACCCAGTTTGGGGAATCAGAGCCAGTGGGGAGCTTTGCTGGGAACACCCCTCTCCTCTGCCCGGGCTCGTCTTCCCAGCACACCCCAGATGACAAAGAGTTTGCTCCCTTTTCTGCAGTTGACATTTCCCTGTCCTGGGTCCTAACCCCCTGTGCTGGGCCTCCTGTCTGTGTCCAAAAGACCAGTCAGTGCCTCGGCCCGGAGTAGGGGCTGGAAGGAGGCCTGTTAGAGACGAGCACCAGCCGGGAAAGACTTAGCCGAGCAATTTCAGGGGGCCAGGCCTCAAAGCGAAGCCAGTCTGCACGGCGATCTGCAGCGGCGTGGTTTATGTGTGGCGTGATTTGAACAGCCGCCAGCTGCCCCGTCCGGGAAGGACTGGCCATTATTCTCAGATTGCATCCTTCCTACTATCTTGGCATCAAACTGTCCTTTCTTTTACGGAATGATAGGTGGAAGCTTTTTAAAAAAAAACATCCTTTTAGCAAAATAAAACGTTGGCAACCCTCAGGTTTCACAGGTCCAAGAAATCCTGGAGCCCAGGCCCGGTGCCCTGGTTGAGTCCAAAACAGCTCAGTTCACTTGGGTGCCCTGTGTCCCGGGGCCTGGGGAGCCCAGGACCGTAAGGCCCGCTGGGTGGCAGAAATCGAGGAGTGGGCGGGGAGCAGTGTCGGGGCACTCCCGGACCCGGGGCTGCATGTCTCAGCCTGACGCTAACCTGTGGCTGCACGGCTTAGGTCTCCAGCCCAGCCCAGCCCTTCCGTTCTGCTCTCTCGGCCGCAGAGGCCTCTTCCCAGTAGATGGGAATTCAGCGTTCCAGCTGCCCGCCCAGCGCAGGCTGCCTTCCACTCAAGTAGAGCACGTTGACCCCTGCCCTCTTGAACGTTGTCCTCACACACTCCCAGCGGCCTGACGCCCCCTTGCTCTCATGCTCTCTCTCTCTCTCCCTCTCCCTCTCATGCACCCCCTGTTCGTCTTACATTGCTCCCTGTGCAGAAAGGTGGGTGGCCTTTCCACCCAGAGGGTCATTCAGTTATTAGCGGAGCACCTGCTCCGTGCCAGGCAGCCTGCTGGTGGGAAAGTGGAAGAGACCCTGGGCCGCCACTGGGTTCCTCATCATCCGACGGGTGACGCACACAGATAAATCAGGAACTGCCTGTCAGGGTGCTGAGTGCGGTAACAGCGGTCTGCACAGACCGCTCAGTCTGAGCGTCCGGAGTAGAAAGAACTCCCGCGGGGCGGGGGAGGGGGGCGCGGGGAGAGCGGGCTGGAGCCTGTCTCTTAGGGACAGACGCTTGGTGACTGGGTTGGGGCTTCCAGGTGAAGAAGTGTGGGAAGGGAGTTCCCGTCGTGACTCAGTGGTTAACGAATCCAACTAGGAACCATGAGGTTGCGGGTTCGATCCCTGGCCTCGCTCAGTGGGTTAAGGATCTGGCGTTGCTGTGAGCTGTGGTGTAGGTTGCAGATGCGGCTCGGATCCTGCGTTGCTGTGGCTGTGGCAAAGGCTGTCGGCTACAGCTTTGATTAGACCCCTAGCCTGGGAACCTCCACATGCTGCGGGTGCAGCTCTAGATAAGGCAAAAAAAAAAAAAAAGTATGGGAGGAGCATTTTCTAGGCAAACAGATGAGTGTGAGTAGAGGCAGGAAGCTGGAGAGAATAGTGTGCAAGGGGGAGGAGGTGGTATTGCAAGGAGAGAAGTGTGCACCCAAGGGTGTCAGGGTGGGGGTGTGGAAGGTAAGAGGCAGGAGAGAGGGACTTGGTATGTTTCCCTCTCGGGAGCCTCAGGGACCCCTTTATTTAAATTGTGGCTCTGCAGGTTAAGAACCCAACTAGCATCCATGAGGACACGGGTTCGATCCCTAGCCTCTCTCAGTGGGTTAAGGATCCAACATTGCTGTGAGCTGTGGTGTAGGTTGCAGACGTGGCTCGGATCTGGCATTGCTGTGGCTGTGGTGTAGGCCGGCAGCTGCAGCTTGGATTAGACCCCTAGCCTGGGAATTTCCGTATGCCTCAGGTGCTGCCCTAAAAAGAAAAAAAAAAAAGCACGTGTCAGTCCAGAGAGTGCAGGGTGGACGTGTGCGCACACGACACAGGCACACTCGTACACGCACATGCGAACAAGCTCTCATATCAGGGAAAGCCCACACCCTCGTCTTTACTCTCAGAAGTGCTTCCCCCTAATATCACGCATCCTTCCTGGTCACCAAACCCCAGAGAGACCAGTCCTCAGCCCTCAGCCATTTGCTGCTGTGCCAGCATCAGATTTTCCACACTGGGTCGCTTTGGCCTTGGTTTCTTGCTTCTGGCGAAATCGGACCCTGGGGTGGATTTTTTTTTTCTCTGTTCTTTCCTTCACTTTGTTTTTCTTTGCGCCTTCCTTCCTTCTTTCCTCCCTCCCTCCCTTCTCCCCTCTCGCCTTTTCCTCCTTCTGCCCTCTTTCGTTTATGAAAAAAAACTTGCAGAAAGAGCTCTTAGGCTATTGATATTTCTCATTCTTCTAAGGCTCCAGACCCAAACTCGGCTATGTCTGCTTTGGGTAATTACAGAATTAGAAAAAAAAAAAATGACTTGCAAAAAGCAAAACCTGGGAGTTCCCTTCATGACTCAGCAGTTAACGAATCCGACTAAGAACCATGAGGTTGTGGGTTCGATCCCTGGCCTTGCTCAGTGGGTTAAGGATCCGGCGTTGCCGTGAGCTGTGGTGTAGGTTGCAGACGCGGCTCGGATCCCGCGTTGCTGTGGCTGTGGCGAAGGCCTGCGGCTACAGCTCCTGTTAGACCCCTAGCCTGGGAACCTCCATATGCCGTGGGTGTGGCTCTAGATAAAAGGCAAAACAACCAAAAAAAAAAAAAAAAAATCAAAACCTGACTTGGGATGCCCTTTCATAAGTGGTCTAGATGGCCTTTTAGACTGTTTTTTGTTTGTTTGGGGTTTTTTTTTTGGCTTTTAAGGACTGTACCCACAGCACGTGGAAGTTCCCAGGCTAGGAGTCGAATCAGAGCTGTAGCCACCAGCCTACACTACAGCCATAGCAACACCAGATCCTAGCCATGTCTGTGACCCTACTCCACAGCTCACGGCAACGCCGGATTCCTAACCCACTAACCAAGGCCAGGGATTGAACCCACAACCTCATGGTTCCCAGTCAGATTCGTTTTCGCTGCACCACAACAGGAACTCCGTTTTTTTTTCTTTTCGGGGCCACACCCGCAGCATATGAAAGTTCCCAGGCTAGGGGTCCAATCGTAGCTACAGCTGCTGGCCACAGCCACAGCCATAGCCACGCGGGATCCAAGCCACGTCTGTGACCTACACTACAGCTCACGCAACACTGGATCCTTAACCCTCTGAGCGAGGCCAGGGATCAAATCTGCATTATCATGGATACTAGTTGGGTTCCTAACCCTCTGAGCCACAGCATAGAATGGTCTAGGTGGTCTTGATGCATCCTGAAGCCCCTCCACTGCTGCCCGCTCTCCTGGGGGTGGCGGGGGTACCCTTGGAAACCTCCAGGCAGGGAGCAGGATTTCCTTGCATGCACACGTCCCCCGTGTCCAGAAGCCCATCCCTGCAGGTAGCTCACGTTTCCTCTGAAATGGGCAGTTGTTCCCGCCCAGGTCCGCACCCCAGCTCCAGCACTCGCAGGCCACTGCAGGCAGGTGTGTTGATCTTTCTGTCTCTGCTTCCTCCTCTGCTTGGTGGGGACCATGGTAGACTTGTTACGAGAATTAAATGCGCCACTGCCTGCAAGGATTTAAAGCAGTGCCTGGCGCATAGTAAACCCTCAATAAATCCCAGATACGCTAAGGGTTATGGCCGTCATGGAATTTTCCAGTGTTGCTCAGAAACTAGATGGGACATGGGCCTGAATCAGGGCGAGGTGCCATCCTAGGTCAGTATTACTCCTTTGACCTTACCTACTCTTAGCCAGAAGATCAAAATCCCTGGGGCCCAGAGTCCAAGCCTGGAACCCTGAAGGGAGAGGAAGGACCCAGCCCAGCTGTCTCCGCTCCCGAGCCTCGCCCCAAGGAGCCTCCCTCCTCCCTCACCATGGTCATTGCCGCCTCCACCCCGCAATGCCACCGCTGACTCTATAAAAGCCTTCTGCTTGGACCAAGGGGTGGGCTGCATGACCCAGAGTCCCCTCCTTCCCAGCCCTGCAGTAAATCTCCCTTCTCTCCCCCTGTCACTCAGTCCGTGTCCTGCTGGGGACCACAGCCCATCCATATGGTTCAGCCAGCAGCCTGGTGGGGGGGCCTTGGGGATGGGACTTTGTCTGGGGACCTCCAGCCCACATTGAGGTCAGGACCGCAGCAGGGTCTTTCACCGGCTCTCAGGGAGCAGCTGTCAGGGGCTCTGGCAGGAGACAGATGCCCGGGATCCACCCCGGTCCTTATATTTGTGAGGGATGGGCAGGGGAGGAGGGCCCAGCTGGGGTGGATTGTGGCTGTATTGGTTCACATCTTCAGTATCAAAAGCAAGGGAGGGAAGCAGGAAAGGGGCCCGCATCTCTCAGAAAAGCAGAACTGTGAGGCTTTGCCCAGGTTGTTATCTCCCGGCTGCTTGATTTCATACTCCAGGCTGTGCAGCCCAACTCTAGCGCCTAGCTGCCCCCACTCAGGGGGCTTTAAACACAGCTGCCCCCAAACCAAGCGGGGCAACAAGGGGCCACCAGAAGCCTCAGTTCTCCTTTCCTCCCTCCTGGGAAGGAAGAGGGGGCAAGGTGTGTGTGTGTGTGTGTGTGTGTGTGTGTGTGTGTGTGTGTCCGTGTCTGTGATGCCACGTTCCGCATTCCATCTCCTGGGCAGAATGCGTCTGGCTACACGTTGTCTGGCTGGCTGCTTTTCTTCCGAAGGACGGTTTTGCAGTTTAGATGAAGGGCTCCCAGCTCTGCGTGGTATTTCCTCTGCCCCCACCCCACCCCCCTCCACCGTCTCCCACTCCCCACACAATTCCCTCTGCTCCAGAGGGGGTTGGCAAAGCAGAAAGGCAGAGGAAGCTGAGGGCTGGGAAGCCCTGGCAGGTGGGCAGCCCTCCCAGTGCTCTGAGATATCCTGTTTTTTTCTTTTTATTCTTTTTTTTTTTTTTTGAGAGCCACATTTGTGGCATATGGAGGTTCCCAGGCTAGGGGTCATATTGGAGTTGCAGCTGCCGGCCTACGCCATGGCCACGGCCATGACAGAGCCGAGCCACGTCTGACCTACACCGCAGCTCAGAGCAACGCGGAATCCTTAACCCACTGAGAGAGCCCAGGGATCGAACCCGGGTCCTCATGGGTACTAGTTGGGTTCGTTACCACTGAGTCGCAATGAGAACTCTGGGGTATCCTCTTGATCATCTCTCCTGAAGGGCAGGATCTCAGCAGGAGGTGAGGGTGAAGCCAGACACTTCTGCCCAGGAGATGCCGTCCTGGGAGATCAGTTCTTTTGAGCTTGAGCTAGGAATTCCCCTCTTTGCAAAATCTCTAGGTGATAGCGCCCCCAGGGAACAATTGAAGGGCCGACCCTCGGACCTTTAGGTTGGGGGAGGAGAAAGCTGAGTTTTAAATTTTTGTCTCTTTCCGGGAAAAAGGTTTGGGATCTGCTCAGGAACCAGGGCACCCTGGTGTTGGGGACAGAGTCTCATGTATTAAGTGCAGTTCCGCCCCCTAAGGAGGAACAGACACCACTGCTTCAGCCAGGACTCAGGATGCTGAGTTTTAGGTCCTGCTCTGCCCCATACTCTGAAGAGGACTCCTCCTTCCTGGCCTCAGTGCCCTTGCCTACAGGTCAATGTCAGTGCCACAGTGCCAGTCCTGGGACTGTGTTCCTCCCATTTTCCTGAGCACCCTAGGACCACACCTGGAGCACCTGCTCCCTGCCTGCCTGTGCACCTGCCCTTTGGCGGCTGCATTGCCAGGAAGGATTCACGGAGCCAAAGGAGGCCAGGGGTGCCTCAGAAACTTCCAGAAAGTACAGTGGCAGCCTTTATAGATAAGACTCCTGAGTCTGGGAGTGACAGTGATGTGACTGCAGTAGGGACAGAACACACACCTCATCCCCATTGCTATAAATCCCAGAACAGGGAGACTCGGGGGTCACCCTTGGACAGGTCAGTATAGGAAAAATAAAAGGAAGCACTTGCAATATTGCACAGGGTCAGGGATGAACCCATCATTCTCTGGGAGGTACGGGCCCCAGTGGACATGGATGCTCCTAGTTGAGGTAAACACAGGCATGATGTCTGTGGAATGGGCCATGAAGGAGCCTGGTGAGTGATGCCAAAAGAGTCCCCTGCCCACCCTCTCACAGTAGGCCTTTCAGCCTGGGAGACGCTGGGCAGACTCGGGAGGACATGAGCATGGCAGAGAGTGGGTGTGTGCCTGAGGGGTGGGATGCTTCTGGGCTGCAGACCCCTCAAGTCACAGTGAACCTCCCCTCCATTACTTCTGCAGCTCGCTGTAGGAATTACTGAACCAGTGAGAAGCCCCAGATCATTGATCGTCATCTTTGGGTTTGGGGATATATTAGCTGGTT
Source organism: Catagonus wagneri (assembly GCA_004024745.2). Lineage (NCBI taxonomy): Eukaryota > Metazoa > Chordata > Mammalia > Artiodactyla > Tayassuidae > Catagonus > Catagonus wagneri. The sequence goes on along the minus strand of PVHT020000284.1, from coordinate 1,014,694 downwards.
TCTGTTTTCCTATAAGGTGGTAGCAAGTGCATGGAGTAGGGAGTCCAACAGGCCTGCGTTCAAATCTCACCTCTGTCCTTTACCAGTTGAGCGGTCTTGGATGAGTTTCTGAATCTCTCTAAGCCTCAGTTTCCTTGCTGGTAAAGTGAAGGTGATAAAATGCTCTATAGGGTTACTGGGGTGTGGGGGGATTAAATGATACAATTTATATAAAGGGCTCAGTATAGTGCTGGCCCTCAGAACTGGCTCCTGATGCTGGCAGTGATTCATCTAGACTTTGCCTGGGATAATACTGAAAGGAATTTGAGTTTCTATTCGATTTATCTCATGCACGCTAATACCAAGAGTCTAGCCCCGTGTGAAGCTCTGGAGAGACACAATCACATATAAATCACGGACATACCATGTTCATGGATGGAAAGAGTCAATATTGTTAAAATGTCAGTTCTTCCCAAATTAATCTCTATCTTCAACAAAGTTCCAGTCAAAATCCCAGCAGGCTTTTTGGTAGAAACTGACAAGCTGATTCTAAATGTATCCGGAATCACAAAGAACCTAGAATATCCAAAGGGGTCTTGAAAAGGTGAACAAATTTGGAAGTATAAATCGAGGGCTGGTTTTTGCTGTCAAGACGCTTAAAGTTCTGTTGGAAAGACTAGACATGCTGGTGAGAGACCTGCAGGAGTGCAGGGCCGTGGTGGAGAGTATAGATGCTAGAACCTGACCCCGAAGCTTCCAGTGTCGGCTTTGCCACTACAAAGCTGACATTATTGGGCAGAATATTTCTAACCTCCCTGTGGCCTAGATTTCTCTTCTGTTAAATGGGGGCGAATCACAATGCCACTGCCATGGGGCTGTTGTAAGTTTAAATGTAATCCAGTGATACGGTACATTCCATCAATAGAACACCAAGATCAGTTTCGTTGCTTGCGTTGGCTTAGAACTCCAAATCTGGGCGTTCCTGTCATGGCTCAGCAGTAACGAACCCAACCAGTAACCACGAGGACGTGGGTTCAACCCCTGGCCTCGCTCGGTGGGTTAAGGATCTGGCGTTGCTGTGAGCGGTGGTGTAGGTCAGAGATGTGGCTCGGGTCCCGCACTGCTGTGGCTATGGCGTAGGCTGGCAGCTACAGCTCTGATTCAACCCCTAGCCTGGGAGCTTCCATATGCCACGGGTGCGGCCCTAAAAAAAAACACAAAAAAAAGAACTCTGAATCTAGTGGGGGAAGTAAGGCCCATATACATATGATTGTGTCTGGGGAGGGACGTGGAATTCTCAGTAATGCTCCTGGGAATTCAGAGGATGAGATAGTGCAGCCGGGTTGGCAGCAGGCTGGGCAAGGACACAGCAGAAGCCGGTGCTGTTCACCTCTGTGAAACTGCTTTCAGAGCCCACGACTGTCTCCTGGATGTCCGGCAGGGGACAGAAATGGAACGAGGGCCATTCCCGCGCCAAGGGTCTCGGGGCCCCGTGGAAGTGGTGAGCCTTGAAAGAGGAGCCGCCTTTGCCAAAGGATGAACGGCGGAAGCTGAGGACCCGAGGCCCGTCGGGGCCAGCCCCTCCTTTTCCGAGACCCAGACTGGGGAAGTAGCTTGCCCGGGGTCACTTGGCCAGAGGTGAAATATACAGGAAGTTTCAGGCCGACAGGGAGTGTGAACAAAGATCTCATGGCAAGGAGCTGCGAAGGTGGTGCTGCTCATGGCCCTCGGGGAAGAAGGCTGCTTCTGGAACCCCGAGTTCAAGGGGAGTGGTGGGGGCGGGGGAAGGGACGACCCACAGGCTTGAGTCACCGAGGGGCAGGCTGCCAAGTCCAACAGGACACCCCTCAGAGCCCTTTGGCCCGGAGCCCAGCTCAGCCCCGGCCCCCGCCCCTGGATACCTGCACCCCCCGGGCCTGGCGGCCTTTCCTGAAAGACTGAGAAAGGGCCGGGAGCTGGCGGGGCTGCATCAGCTTGCCTGGGGCGTGGGGCCAGGTCTCTCCATGGGAAGGCAGACATGCAGCGGAGGACGTGCCGGGCAGCTCCCCTTGTCCCAGGCCGCGCACTTCCGAGGATGCAGCCGACTCTGGCTCTGAAGTTCCCGCTCCAGACCTGCAGTCGCCACCCTGGAAGTCAGAGAGGCACATCACAGGCCGCGACTGTGTGGGGAGCACGCCCTCCTGGGGGCTGTGGGGGCTGGCCCCCCTCCTGGTGTCCCCTGTGTCCCTTCTCCTACGGCGGGGTCTGCGGCTTCCGCATCTGTGTTCCCACACCCGTCCACCTGCTCCCACGCCTTGGCCGCCAGGACAGACTCCCCCCACCCCCCAGAAAGGTCACATCGCTGTCTCCGGGGGTCCTGGGCAGACGTGGGGGAGTCAGAGGAGCCCTGTGCAAACCCTGCATGATGGCTCCAGCCCGGACTGCGAGCAGGTGGCATCGGGCTGTCTTGAAGCAACTGCAGGTTTCCGCCTCGGTGGCCGATCAGGCTGTGAGACCCCATTCTGGACCGATGAGGAAACCGAGGCCAGAGCGGTGAGGCTGTGCTCAGGGAGGCACCTGGAAGCAGAACTGCTCTAGGATCCAGGTCCCATCCCAGTTACGCTTTCAAACTTTCTGCCAGTTTGTTTCATTTCCTTCTTTCTTCCTTTTCTTCTGTAGGAGAAAGACAGGTTCGGGACGTACAGGCAGGGCCACTGCAGATGTAGAGAAAAGAGGAGAGTGGCCGTGTCCCAGGGTCAGGCTGTCACCCACCCCCGCCTCTGCTGGGTGGAAAGTTCCCCTTGCCCAGGCCAGCCCTTGGAGCGGGGCTGGGGTGAGGTCTCTTCTTCTCTAAAGCAAACAGCTGCAGACAGGACTGTGCTTGGGGCTCTTCCAGATCCACCGAGGACGAGCACTTGAATCCCAGCCTCTCACTGGTCCTCCTGAAGCCCGTTGCTGAATTCGCCGTAGCTCATATTGTTATGGCTTTGTTTTCCTTGAGCTGCTCTGTTGTGCGTCTTCCCTGGGTCCAGCTGGCCCTCTTTGTATTCCCTCCGTTTTACAGACCTCGATCTGTGACCTCACTGGGCACTTGGCTTTTGCTGCCTGGTGTTCTTAGCCTCATTGCATGGGTCTGCTCCTGTCCCTGCAGCAAAAGCTTAGGCAAACTTCATTTGTAGTACATTCGATGGATATTTTTTAAGGGCCTACTGTGTGCCAGGCACCTGGGCTCTTGGGGTGGGAGGGTGGGAGTCAGCGGTGAGCAAAACAAACTCAACAGCTTGTTTTCACGGACCTTATATTCTAGTGAGAAAGGGGATAAAAAACATCAAGACAATAGATCAGCCAATAAGTAAATTATAAGACAGTGGAGTTTCCGCTGTGGCCCAGTGGATTAAGAATCCGGCTGCAGCAGCTAGGGTAGCAGTTGGAAGTGCATGTTCAAACCCCAGCCCGGCGCAGGGGGTTAGAGGATCCAGCATTGCTGCAAATGCAGTACGGTTTGCAGCTGTGGCTTGGATTCAGTCCTTGGTTCAGGAACTTTCCATATCCCATGGGTGCAGCCATAAATGTTTTAAAAAATTAAAACATCATCTGTAGAGTAGGTGAAGCTAGGCACGTTGGGAGCACAGTTGTCAATAGGGCAGTTGGAGAGTTCCCTGGCGGCTCAGTCGGTTAAGGATCTGGCGTTGTCACTGCTGTGGCTCCAGTTACTGCTGTGGTTCGGCTTTGACCCCTAGCAGGGAAACTTCCACATGCCATGGGTGGTGCCAAAAAAAAAAAAAGGCATTTGGGAAAGGGCTCGCAGAGGTGACCTTTGGATAGGACTGAAGGTGTGACCCATGCAGCTGCAGGGAACAGCCTAGACAAAGGGAAACAGCAATGCAAAGGCCCTGCGGCTGGGGTATACCTGCCCGTGGAGGCCAGGGGTCTGGAGAGGTGGGGGGCTGGGGTGGGGGATTGTGGGAGGACATCAGGTCAGGGCCATGGTAGGGCCCATCTTGTACAGGATCTGCAGGCTGTCACAAGGATGTCGCATCTACTCTGAGTGGGATGGGACACCTCCAAGGGTTTTGAGCGGGAAACACAGGATCCGGCGTAGGTTTTAACAGGACCGTTCAGGTTGCTGGGTTGAAAGCAGTCAGGAAGGGTGAGATGGACCCAGTGAGGCCGGCTTGAAGGCTCTGGGAAGGGTCATAGGGAACCCGTTAGACAGGTCAGAGTCTGGATCAAGTGTGAAAGAAGAACTAATAGGATTTGCCGAAGAATCAGATGTGGGTGCAAGAGACAATGTTGGAGTCCAGGATTATCCGAGGTTTGGGACCTGGGTAACCGGAAGAGGGGGTAACCACTCGCTGAGATGGGAACCACCACGTGGGGGCAGTGAGCGTGGAGGGCAGGACCGGGAGCTCACGCTGGACACAGCATGTTCGAAATGTGCAGTGGGAGTTCCCATCATGGCTCAGCAGGTAAAAACCCGGACATGGCGTCGGTGAGGATGCGGTTTCGATCCCTGGCCTCACTCAGTGGGTTAAGGACCTAGCGTGGCTGTGGCTGTGTGGCGTATGTCACAGCTGCGGCTCTCATTCGACCCCTGGCCCGGGAACTTCCATATTCCCCAGGTGTGGCCATAAAAAGAAAATAAGGTTGTGATAGAAAGTGAACGTGAAGAGCAGGTGATTGGAAGCCTACATTCAGAGGGGTGATCTGGATAGAAATAAACCTCTAAAACCATTCAGTGGCATTTGAAACTATGAGACTGGTTGAAACCTTAAGGGAAGGAGGATAAATGGTTTAAAATAAAAAAATAAATAAAGGAGTTCCCGTCGTGGCTCAGTGGTTAACGAATCCGATTAGGAACCAAGCGATTGAGGGTTCGATCCCTGATCTTGCTCAGTGGGTTAAGAATCCAGCATTGCCGTGAGCTGTGGTGTACGTTGCAGATGCGGCTCGGATCCCACTTGGCTGTGGCTGTGGCGAAGGCCGGCAGCTGTAGCTCCTGTTAGACCCCTAGCCTGGGAACCTCCATATGCCACGGGTGCGGCCTTAGATAAGGCAAAAAAAAACACTTGCTTTAGAGCAGAACTTGTGTTTTCGATTATCCGGAGGCATGAATGGATGGCTAATGAGTGGTAGGCCAGCTGGCCCCGTATCACGGCAGGCCAACTGGAGGATGCAGGCTGGCACCCTATACCTCTCCCCTCCCCAGCATTGTCTTCTGGGCTGGTAGAACCCCTAGGAGGCAATTAATTATACTTATAAGTGAGGAGGCTTTTAGGATGGAGAAGCGGGGAGGCGCAGGCTGCAGCCCCATCACCTCGAAACCTCTCGACATTTCCTGTGAAAATGGTGTCATTTTAGCATTTCATTCCTCAGTGAGGCTTAAATTTCAGCTTCCGGAAAACTGACAGAGAGCCTGGGATGGGCGCCTAGGGCTATCTTTGCTTTATATAACTCAGACCTTTTCCCCACAGCCATTTACAACTCTGGCTTCTGTAGACCGTGCCAATAAGATTAAGTATTTAGCGCCCACTATATTTTGTGCTCGGTATTTCTGACAAAATGTTTCCTGCCTCCATGACGATGGCTCAGTAAACAGCATGCCTTGGAGGAGAGTGGCATGCTGCATGCTACTTACGGACCCCCCTCCCTCTCCTCTTTCTTTTTTGTTTTTTCATTTTTGGCCGCCCCACAGCATATGGAATTCCCCGGGCCAGGGATCAGATCCGAGCCACAGTCACGACCTAAGCCGCAGCTGTGGCCACGCCGGATCCTTAACCCACGGTGCTGAGCCAGGGATCGAACCCACGTCCCAGCGCTCGCTCCCAAGACGCCACCGATCACGTTGCACCCCAGAGGGAGCTCCCTCTCCCTTTTCCTTTTAATCACTGCCCCCCGGAAGTTCTTCTTCATTGATCTGGTTTTCCCTGAAGATCACTCCCAAATACTTCTTTGAAGTCACCATGTAAGTGCCTAAGCGGGGATAATGGAGCAGTTCGAAATGTCAGCCCGCCTCAGTTTTATTAGATTTGAGCGCTGAGGGTCCAGCCATTTCCCCAGGAAAGTGGGGAAGGGCTTCGGGGAGGAGCCCACCTTCCAGACAGCCGGTGCCCAGCTCACAGGGACTGGAGGACATTGCAGGGGGTCTCCCAGCCACCCATGCGGGCACGGGACTGGCAGCAGGACTCCAGAAATGGAGCAAAATTGAGTGGCGATTCCCTCATCTGCTCCTATTAATAATTTCTCTCCTCTGTGGAAGATTTCCCACCCCCTCCCCCATCACCACCTGTACCCCTAGGATCCTTCGGACCTGCTAAGGGCCCAAAGGAAGACTTTCAGTCCGCCACGGAAGTCCCCCAGCGTGCCCGCTCTAGCCACCACCTCGGTTCTTGCTCCCGACTCCTTCCTCATAGGGAGGGACCATACCTCTTGTATTTTTTGCTGTTCCTTTAACAGAGTTGTTCCTCAAGGCCAGGCACAAAGCTGAAGGCCAGGGTAAGCTTGGAATCAGTCTGAAGTCATATTGGGCAGGGAATCAGCCAGCCGGCATTCTAGCACAGCCAGGATGGAAAGATGGGGCAAAGCTGCTTTTATTTATTTATTTATATTTATTTATTTATTTATTTATTTTTTGCCTTATCTAGGGCCGCACCCGCGGCATAGGAGATTCCCAGGCTAGGGGTCTCACAGGAGCTGTAGCCGCCGGCCTTCGCCACAGCCACAGCAACGCGGGATCCGAGCCGCGTCTGCAACCTACACCACAGCTCACGGCAACGGCAGATCCTTAACCCACTGAGCGATGCCAGGGATCGAACCCGCAACCTCATGGTTCCTAGCTGGATTCGTTAACCACTGAGCCACGACGGGAACTCCCAAAGCTGCTTTTAAAATTAAATGAAGGAGTTCCTGTTGTGGCGCGGCGGAAGCAAATCCGACTACTGTCCGTGAGGATGCTGATTCAATCCCTGGCCACGCTCAGTGGGTCAGGGATCCGGGGTTGCCTTGGGCTGTGGTGTAGGTCGCAGACGCGACTCGTATCCCACGTTGCTGTGGCTGTAGTGTAGGCCGGCGGCTGTAGCTCCGATTCGACCCCTAGCCTGGGAACCTCTCTGTATGCCTTGGGTGCGGCCCTAAAGAACAAAAAATAAAGTAAAATAAAATAAAATAAAATGTAAAACAATAAAATAAAACAGAAAGATGGGGCAAGCAGAGAGGGCAAGAGCCGAGGCATGGACTAAGCTCCCAGCCAGCAAGTGCAGGCTCCCTGGAAGTGCTCCCCCCGTGTGAGGAGGCCCTTCCACCAGGGGAGATGAGCTCGGGCTGCTGGTTTCAGAGGTAGGGCTCTGGCTGAGCCGGGGGAGCTGAACTTTTCTGCAGCCAACTGCTTGGGGTGGTGGGTAGAGAGAAAACTTAGAGGCAGAGGGAAGTCTGGGGACACTGTTCCCAGAATAGCTTTAAAAATAGGACACCTTTACAAGCCACCCTGGGATGATTGAAAGCAGGTGGGATTGAAGCAGATGCCCTCTGGAGACGCCTGTCAGACGTGGAATTTGACAGAAGTCTGTAGGTTTTCCTGATTGTTCAGCAGATCTCGGAATGCAGCTTAAGACATTCCTTCCCACCACCAGCCCCCGAGCCCGCACCGTGGCCCCTGCCCCCGCGCCCCGTCTACTGTGTTAGCATCAGTATCTGCCGGGGAGCAGGCCTACAAACGTCTGTGGGTGGAGGGAAAGAGGAAGAGAGGAATGGATGGACGGATGAATGGGTGGATGGGTGGAGACTGGATCCACGACAGAGACCAGGGAAGTCACAAGAGGTCAGGTTTGTTTTTTTTTAATTACTAAGTGAATTTTATTACATGTATAGGGGTACAACAATCATCACAACCCAGTTTTATAGCATTTCCATCCCAAACCCCTCAATGCATCCCCCCACCCCCCAACTTGTCTCATTTGGAAACCCTAAGTTTTTCAAAGTCTGTGAGTCAGTATCTGTTCTGCAAAGAAGTTCATTGTGTCCTTTTTTTAGATTCCACATGTAAGTGATAGCATTTGATGTTGGTGTCTCGTTGTCTGACTGACTTTACTTAGTATAATAATTTCTCAGTCCATCCATGTTGCTATAAATGCCGTCACTTCTTTCCTTTTAATGGCTGAGTAATATTCCATTGTGTGTATGTACCACATCTTCTTTATCCACTCCTCTGTTGATGGGCGTTTAAGTTGTTTCCATGACTTGACAATTGTATATAGTGATGCAATGAACACTAGAGTACATGTATTTTTTTTGGGGTCCTGGTTTTCTCTGGATAGATGCCCAGGAGTGGGATTGCTGGATCAAATGGTAATTCTATTTTGAGTTTTCTGAGGAATCTCCATGCTGTTTTCCACAGTGGTTGCACCAATTTGCATTCCCACCAGCAGTGTAATAGGGTTCCTTTTTCTCCACACCCTCTCCAGCACTTATTGTTTGTAGACTTTTTGATGATGGCCATTCTGGCAGGTGTAGGGTGGTACCTCATAGTGGTTTTGATTTGCATTTACAAGAGGTGAGTTTTGTCTTCACTTCCTGGTGATGGCTTCACCTGATGTTACTTTCATGTTAGGAAGAGGCCCCGTTTTAGAAGCAGGTGGCATTACCCCAGGCCAGGTATTTTGATCTTCAGCCTGCAACGTTGCCTTCTGGAAGAACAGCATGTCCAGAATTTCCTGTTGTGACTCAGCAGTAATGAACCCTACCAGGATCCACAAGGACGTGGGTTTGATCCCTGGCCTCGCTCAGTGGGTTAAGGATCCGGCGTTGCCGTGAGCTGTGGTGTGGGTCGCAGATGCTGCTCAGATCAATCCCTTCTTGCTGTGGCCGTGGCGAAGGCCGGCGGCTGTGGTTCTGATTCAACCCCCAGCCTGGGAACTTCTGTATGCCGCGGCTGCAGCCCTAAAAAGACAAGAAAAAAAAAAAAAAAAAGAATTTCATGTCCAATCAGGACTTGGGTGCTAGAGAGAGGCCCATCATCTGCCCTTAGTGCCCGGGTCATTGCCATGCTCTGCCAGGATCCCGCACCTCACCAGCATCCTTATGTACCTTCGCTTTTCTGCAACCTCATTCCTCCAAGTCTTCAGCTCCCATAGAGACAGCTCCCTGGGGCTGTGATAACTTGATGGTTGTTGAGAAATGGAGCATCTCATGAGCCACCATGGACACCAGCGCATAGATCACCTTCTCCTCCAGCCTGGATTGTTGTAAGGGTGTCCCTAGATTAAAGGAAGTCTGGAGTGAATTCTTTCATTTAGTGAAGATGCTTGTTGCGGGGTGGGGGGGAGACAAAAAATCAGTTCTTACTTTTATTTATTTATTTAAGTTTCTTAACATGGCTTGTAAAGAGGTATTTGTATTCTCCGGCCTCTTTCAAGTATGTGGATTATGTTTTCCACAGGAGCTTTCTAGCCTGGAGCGTAGGATCAGACGGCTTTTCTCTGGATTCCCCAGAATGGGGTTCAGCACTTGGGTATGCGCCCCTTCTTTGTGGTCACTTGCCTGATGACTCAGAATTCTGTATGGGGAAGAACTTCAGACCCTCTTTCTTTGTGTTAAGAGTATAATGTTTACGGAAAAATGGGATTTTTCTCCACACACACACACACACCCACGGGCTAGAACCTTAGCCATCAGTGCCTTGGAAAAGCCAAGCTGTTTGCCATCCACAGTACCAAGCCAGGCACCATCTTTCACGTGCTGGCAATGCTGGAATGGCAGGCTCAGGGCAAAGGAAGGAAACACCCCCTGGAAGATCACGTTTTTGCTTTTTAGGGCTGCACCCGTGGCATATAGACTTTCCCAGGCTAGGGGTTGAATTAGAGCTGCAGCCGCCAGCTTACACCACAGCCACAGCAACACCAGGTCTGGTCTGAGCCACATCTGTGACCTATGCCGCAGCTGTGCTAATGCCAGATTCTTAACCCACAGAGCGAGGCTGGGGATTGAACCTGCATCCTCATGGATACTAGTCAGGTCCTTAACCGGCTGAGCCACCACGGGAACTCCGTGAGAGACCACTTTTGAAAATGGCTAACATTTCCACCACTCAGCATTGTTTTTTTTATTACCTTTGGATCGGTGAGGGTCTATGCACGGGAAAAGGGGGACTTCCTGGAGGTGGTTAGAGCACAAAGCCGCTTATCAACGTGGATATTATTATAAGGAAGCAGCCATCTGACCTTGAGTGGATGCCCACGTTTCCCGCCCTGCACACTTGGATGTGTGCAGCCCACAGCCACATCGAGGCTGACTGGGGAGAAGGAGCTAGAATTAGAACAGGCTCACCTTTCTGACATGCTCATGGTTTCTGGAATATTCCTAAGTGCACTCCTACCTTAAATTCCTACAGGTTGCTGATGCGAGCACCTTGTGCAATGGGGGCTGTTTCTTTCAGTCTCTCTGCTTACGTCTGAGCTGGAGCCCTGCTTTCCTTAGGGCTGTCCTTTATACTGTTCTAGCCTTTTCCTTGACAGCTGCAGTCAGATGTGTCCAGCCCCAGAGTCAGAAGGGCCACGTCAGCAGCCTGCACCGACAGCCTTCCCAGCCTGGGTCCCCAATATCCTTGTCAAAGTGCCCCCATAGACTCCAGGGCCTCCTGTGATCAGTCAAGGAACTGATTTCCCAGAGCGCTGCCCCCTGTGGAGCATCTTAATCACCCCTCATTTTCCTTCCCACAGACCCCACCCTTCTTAAGTCTTGTCTTTCTCATAGAAGAGCAAGTCTCTGATCAGTCGAAAGGTGCCAGTGTAATTAGTATGTGATGTTTCCCCTGCGGTTTGACTGGGGGAGTTGCTGGGGGAACAGAGCCTTATCCTAAAGGTGCAGTGGGAGTTCCCATTGTGGCTCAGTGGGTTAAGAACCCCACTGGTATCCATGAGGATATGGGTTCGATCCTTGGCCTAGCGGGGTTAAGGATCTGGTGCTGCAGATGTGGCTCAGATCCCACGTTGCTGTGACTGTGGCGTAGGCTCCAGCTGCTGCTCCGATTCAGCCCCTGGCCTGGGAATTTCCATATGCCACAGGTACGGCCCTGAAAAGACAAAAAAGAAAAGACAGGTGCAGTACTTTGGGGTGCCCTCAGGCACTGTGCCTGCTGGTGGCAAGGGAAACGCTCTAAGGCAAAGAAAGGGGCGCATGCTTCTAGGTCACAGCCTTCCTGTACCCCATGGGACAGGAACCAGGCATTTGGATCTCACAGTGTCTCTGACGGGTCGTAGGAAATGCTGTATGAACCCATTCTCCAGAGGGGGCTCAGCAAGGCCGGGTGACTGCCAAGCTCTCCCAGCGCTGTATCATTCTCCTTGGATGTTTGCTAAGGAAGCGGAGCCTTCTGTGGTGCGCAGAGCCGGTGGCCCATGAAGGGACACCACTCCGGGCCTCCCCACTCGTCTGACACAATTAGAACATCACATGTCACCTGGGTAACACTTCCTCCTCTGGCAGCAGAGCCAGCGCCACCAGGGGCCGGTGCAGGGGCGGGGAGGAGGTGCCAGACACGACTGGTACCTCCAGCTTCCTGCCCTTTCTTTCCGCAAACCTGTGAGCAAGCTGGCGTTATTTTTATCTGGGGACACGGGCGTGGGTAGTCTTTGTCAGTGTCATCTGGTAAACGCAGTTGAATTATCTGTTGTCCAAGGCACCCCCAAATAAGCAGTGTTAAGTGTGCTAAACTGTTCGCATTTAAAAACACAGTCCGACCCAGGAAAGATCATTTGCTCACGGGTCTGCCAGCGCAACCCCAGCACAGAGCCGTCGGTGCCAGAGCCCCAGCTTTATTTTTACCCTCTTGGGGTTTTGAATCATCACACATAAGGGCTTCTGCTTTTTTATTTTAAACCATCGCTCTGTATCAAGAGGGGAAATGACCAGAGTCTGCGGACTAGATGCTGGGGCCGGTTATACACGCCGCTGCTGTGAGTGCTAAGTTAGCACCAGGTCTGACCTGCAGCCTGCTCGGCGTGCAGCCCCTGGGAAGTTTCTAGACAGCTGCTGGGGTGCCCCCTCCTAGGCCTTACAGTAGACAGAGGCCCGTACGGCATTGCTTCCCAGTGTGGAGGTTCTCAAGAACCCTCCACATCATCTTGCTGGGTCCTAAGAAGATGACCTGATGGGGGAAGGGGCGTGCAAGTTCTCCCTCCAGGCAGTGGCCCCCAGCTGGGGGTGATTTTTGCCCTTGGCAGACATTTGGAAATGCCTGGAGGTGTGTTTGGTTTCTGGAACTAGGGGTGAGGGGCGGGGGGGCAGGGGGACTGGGACTGGCATTGAGTGGGTAGAGACCTCCAAGGCACAGCATAGCGGCCCCCCCCAAATAATTAGGCCCCAGATCTCCAGAGTGCCAGGATGAGGCAAGTCTGGTCTAGCAGATGGCGTCTCGTCCACCACCCAGCGTGTGGCTTGACGGGAGGGGTCTGGTCCGCAAGACCACAGGTGGGGAAAGTGACCAGTGCCGGCTGGCCACCCTTGATCAAGAGAATCCGTTCGGGAAGGGTCTGTTGAGCCATTTACACTGTGCAAGGTCAGGATCAAGCTGGCCTTTAAGGGGCCCGTGAGCAAGGGATGGTCTCCATCCATCGAGACCCACCACGCTGTGTTGTAAGTCATGCTCAGCTCACCCGCTGATTTCTTTTCAAGTTTCTTAATGATTGTTAAAAATTGCGGTCGATTTACAGTGTTGTGCCAATTTCTGCTGCGCAGCAAAGTGACCCAGTCAGACAGACAGAGAGACAGATGGATTCCTTTTCCTATGTTATCCTCCATCGTGTTCTATCCCAAGGGACTGGCTACAGTTCCCTGCGCTGTACAGCAGGACCTCATCGCTTATCCATTCTAAAAGCAACAGTTTGCATCTACTCACCCCAAACTCCCAGCCCCTCCCACCCCCTCCCCCCTCTCCCTTGGCAGCCACGAGTCTGTCCTCTGTGTCACACCAGATGATTTTTCTAGCCCTTGCCTTACGGTCTTCACCACTGCTCATGGGCCTGATGGGACAAGTATACTCCGCTTCGTGTTGGGGGTGACCAAACTGAGGCACAAGGAGGTGAATAACTTGCCCAAATCCATGTAGCCCCCAAATGGCAGGGCTTCTGGTCTTCCCCCTAGATCGCTTCTTAGTAAGGATAGCAGACCCCCTTCTGATCTCCAAGTTCCCTCTTCTCTCTTGGGTCATGTTGGATCCCCTGCTGATAAGCAATCCTTCCTTTCTTCCATCCAGCTTAATATGCATGGAAACCCAGATAAGGGCAGGATGAACTGCCCATCTGAGCATCCACCTTGTTAGCTAAGAAACTTCCCTTCACAAGGTGGCCAAGGGGCGAAAAGTCAGACAGGTCACACCTGCCGTGGAGATCCTCGGGCCCCCACTGGGGAAGGCCAAGGAAGCGAGAAGGAGCCCAGCCTGGCTGAGCATCTCCTGGGCCAGGCACTCTCCATCCTCGTTGTGTCTAGTCTTGTTATTCTTGCCAGCCGCCCACATGGGGAATGTGAGGCTCTGGGAGGTCCCGGGGCTTGCCCAGGTCCGAGGGCTGGGTGGGAGTCCTACCATCCAGGCCTGTCTGGCTTTTGAGCCCATTGTGTAGACTCTTGACACACCAGTGGTTTTCAGACATTTTTAGCAGCAGTAATTTTTTCCAAACTCGATTTCCAAACTCCTCCACCATGTGAAACAGATCCGGCAGAGGGGCTTGGAATCTGCCCACCCTACCGCCCATCGTCCCCCCCTGCCCTCCACGGTTGGCTTGAGGCTCCTTGGAACAACACGGGGGTCCATCTGGTCTGTGGCCTGGAGCTCACGGCTCACCGAGAGGGCCTGCCTGCTTCCTTGAGGGCCACCCCCAGCCCTGCAGCGCTGGGCGCAGAGCCGACATCAAGTCCAGATGGGTAGAACCAAAGAGAATGGCGTGTTGCAATAGCCAGGCTCGTTTAGATGGAGCCTGGTGCGAACAGCTTCCTTCTGCATCTTTGCAGAAAATAACAGGCACGACAATTGCTTCCACATCCATAGCCCCGTAGTTTCCAGGTAGAGCAGGAGCCAGAATCCCCATCTTACAGATGCAAATTTTGACCTTCCGGAGCCCGCCGGACTTGGACTCCGTGTCCTCCTCCTCTGCCCCAGCTCCCCTCCCAGTGCCCCACTTACTGCTATTGCTTTAACTGTCATCCCGCACACATTTTGAGAGACAGCCTGATGAAAGCCGCAGCACCCCCATTACAGCTTCTCTGAGGGATACCGCTCCCTAAACGTTCGTGTGACTTTTGAAGACTCCATCTGTGGCAAAGTTCAAAGTTGCGGGTGGATTTGGGCTCCAGGCTGAGTCATTCTGGAATCCCCATTATAGGCCAAATCTTTTCGTGAGCATTTCAAGGGGTTTTCTCAAATTCTATAAATAGTTGAATAACGCCTGTGTAATCAGCTATTTTTATCGCTCGCCTTCCAGACAGTTTCAGAAGTAATGTGGCTGCTCATTGAAAGTAGGATTTCACAAGTCTTCAGTTTCCAGTTGCTTCCAGAGTGTGGCCTGTGGGCCTGGCACCCAACAGTTGGGATCCTGGACGTGGTTTCTGCCTGGAGGAGGTGACCTGACCCTCCTGGTAAAACCCGGTCCAGGCAAGAAACCCTGAGAGCAGACTCCAGGAATCCCCAGAGAGCTGAATAAGCCGGGCCTCAGTTCCCACTTTTCAGCCACAGAAAACCACGGATGAGACACTTGTCCACCAGGTACCTTGTCTCTCAAATTGCAAGACTATGGGCATAGCGGCCCTTTTCTGTTTCAGGGGCTGTCATTTTTTCTCAGGGGTTTTCACATTTCATCACACCATGACCTCAGTGACCCTGTGCAGGTCAGAGAGCCCCTTTCCACTTCACAGATGAGGACACAGATTTTTCACAGATTGACCTGATAGTCACAGGATCCCCCGCCCCAAGCAGACTCATTGCCTCCTTTATTTTGCAGCTGGCTTGCTCCCCGAGCTGAGGCCGTGGTGAGCACACCCACCTCACTCCCTGCAGAGAGCTTGGTGTAACAGATGAGACCTACCTGGGCCAGGGCCAGGGCCACCCCCTGATGGATACCTGCATCCAAGCCCAAGGCCACTCTCTGGGCAGGACGGCAGCCAGGCAGGAAGGAATCCCAATTCTGCAGAGCCGATGGCTGAGCCCTCTTTTCTGGAGGTACCTGCAGGACAGTACAGGGCAAAGGCAGGCAGCTCTCGTATATAAAAGAGTGACTTTCCTTACTCTTTAGGGCTGCACTTGCAGCATATGGAGGTTCCCAGGCTAGGGGTTGAATCGGAGCTGCAGCTGCCGGCCACAGCCACAGCCACAGCCACAGCAATGCCAGATCCGAGCCACATCTGTGACCTACACAGCAACGCCAGATTCTTAATCCACTGAGTGAGGCCAGGGATCGAACGCACATCCTCATGCATATTAGTCGGGGTTCGTAACCTGCTGAGCTACAACGGGAACTCTCCAAGAGGGCCTTTTCAAACGGGATGCCCGTGGAGGAGAAAGAACAGCAGAAGCAGAATTAGAGACCTGGGTTCCAGCCCTACCAGCCTGGAAATGATGGTAAGGTCCCAGGACCTCGTCCTCCAGCGTGAGACGTTGTGTGGGGCAGAGCCAGTAATATCTGTGGGAAGTGCTTGGGAAAGATGATTGTTATGTCAACGTATGGTAGTGCTGTGATGGCACAGTCAGGCCGGCAGCAGGGGAGCCCAGGGCACCAGCCCTGCAGTCTGCTAAAGGTCTGGTTAGTGAGGGCTGCCCAGGGTCTGCTCACTCACCTGCACTCGGCGACTGGTACCTGGAGGTGTCTTCCTGAGGCTAAGCGAATCCTGTGACAACCTGCTTGCAGGAATTCCTGCTCATTCACCGGTATTCCTGTCAGGCGGTCCAGGCTCTCTCTTCCTGCTCAGGCTGGGGAAGTTTTCCTCCCAGCCTCTTCTGAGGGCTTTTCAAGGCCACAGCCACAGCAGGTGCTGGCTCCCTCTTGCCTGAGAACGAGGCTTCGTGCCTGCATAAGTGCGAGACAGAATTCCCACTGAATCAGCCCAACCTCTCAGCTCCTTTCTCCACTGCACCCCAGCGCCGCTTCCCTGTTCCCCCCACTCCGCCACCTACAGATCAGCAGAGCTGAGCCTACCTGACCTGATTTTGCCAACCCAGATTTTGCTCGCACCCTGGGAAGCTTGGGAAATGTCTCCAGAATGTTCTGGATTCAACTGGAAGTGGCTGATGGCTGTACCCAGCCACAGTGTATTCCTTTTACCTGGAGCCGAGTGCCGGGAAGAGCACGTTCTCAGCCTCGGTGTCCATCAGTCACAGAGAATATCTCCAGGGCTTTGTTTATTAATAACGACAAAGGGCCAGCATTTGGGGCATGATGTGCATGTCTGTTTATTGGAGCAGATTCAATATTTTCCCGATAATGTCAATCTCTATTCCTTTGGGTGGGACTTAGAGGGCAGCAGTCACTGCCAGCACGTGGGGAATTTGACTTGATGCTCTCAAAGGTGTCTTCCTGAGGCTAAGCAAATCCTGTGACAACCTGCACTTAACGCTGATGGTTCCAGGCCAGGGTCTGTGTTTGCAGCGGGCGGCTGTTGTCTCTGTCTGTGGTCCGGGGATCTGTCACAGGGCCCCACTTTGCCCCGCCACAGAATTGGCCATGTGATTTGATCTGGCAAATCAAGGAACCCCGTCTCCTCCTCCACAGTGATTGGTTCTGAGGGATGGTCATCTGACGAGCAGGGCCAATCAGATTCCTTCCCTGAGATTCGTAGATTGGACACAGGAGGGAGGGTGTCTTACTTCCTTTGGCTCACATGCCGTCATGGTAAGAGACCGGGAGCTATGACAGCCATTTTTTGTCATCACAAAGGGAGACCCTGACAGGAGAGAAAGTGGTCAACACGCGCAAAGCTGAGACAGGCAGGCAGGACCAGCTGCGGCGTTGTTTGAGCCCCGTGGACCGGCTATGTTCTTGGGGGCCACCCCCTCCCGCCCTCACCACATAAACCAGTTCAGGCCCTGTGTGCTTAAGCTAGTTTGAGAGGGTTTCTGTCACTTGCAGCCAAGAATGCAATCTAACGCGTCTGGGTGTCTGGGAGCGGAGCGGAAGCAGTGGCATAACCACTTTGGCATCACGTGATTGGGCGTCCAGGCCATGGCCTGGGGAGGCCTGGGCTTCTCAGGGAAAGGTTCTGCCTGCAGTGAGAAAGGAAAGGACATACCCAAAGGCAGGGCACAGTGGCCTCAGAACCCAGGGCAAGCAGCCAATCCCAGGGTGGACGGAGGCTGCAGCCCTATGCTCACCCTGGCCCCTGGGTCGCCTTCTCCAGACAAGAAAGGGGAGCGGCACAGACTCTTGCCCCAGCCAGAGTGACCTGCAGGTCAGATTCCCACTGTTCCAGAGTCGAGGTACAGCTGAATCCCCAGGAACCAGCCCTTGGGACCCAGGAGGACTGACTGAGCCAAGCCTGGCAGCTGCGGTCACAATGTGGCCACGAAGGCCAGCTGTGGGTGTGCAGCCTGGCGGTATACCCCTCGGCTGGGGCTGCCAGGAGGAGGGGGTGGCCAGGTCTGGGGCCAGCTCTGGTGGACAAAATGACTCAGGGGTACCCACTGTGGCACAATGGGATCAGCAGGATCTCTAGAGCTCTGGGACGCAGGTTCGATCCACAGGCCAGCACAGTGGGTTGAGGATCCAACGTTGCCATAGCCGTGGCATAGATCCCTGGCCCAGGAACTCCAAAAAAGGAGGGTGGAAAGACCAAAAACAAAATGACTCAAGGCACAGTGACCAGGAGGTCTTTATGCCACTTGTTAAGCACCTGCTGTGTACCAGATCCGTTGCACGTGTCACTTCTTGAAGCCGAGGAGGTCTGTCTGACCAGGTCGGAACGATGCCAAGACCGTGGCAGTCCTTCCATCATGCTGCCCCAAGCTGGGGTGTGAGAGGCCGGGCAAGGCTGCCACCCATGGGGGGCCACCCCAGGCGGGGGACCACCCCTGACACAGGTGCCGGCCAGCCAGCCGTTCTCCTCTCTCCTCCCCTCATGATACTGGGCTCTGCTGGAAGGACACCCACCCAGCCTCAGGCCACCCTCCTGTCCAGCCCAGCCCATTTTATCCCCAGGCCAGGAGCCACTCTTCCACCCTGCCGAGGAGGGGCCTGTTGTACCGTTCAGTTCTTTTTGGTTCTAAATCCCAGAAACCAAGTCGAGGTCCCCCCGAATCCTTTTTCATAAGGGCATCTCATGAGCTGTCTCGTGGAACCTAGAGGTCCCAGGAAGGGACAGGAAATGGCACCTTCGGGGCTGTCTCTCAAACCGGAGGCGGCCGATCTGCTATAATGTCTCCAGTTTCCCCGTCAGACCAGCACTAGGCTTGCCAACGGCCCTGCCTCTGCCTCGCTGACCAGATGCCCAGAATGGACCCTGTTGCCTTCTGTGAGGTGGAAGCGCCTGCCCTGGGGTCTCCCCAGATGATAATGACCTGGGGGGAAAGGTGTGGCAGGAACTTGCCAGGAACTGCCCAGGGCCTGTCTCTCCCTGCGGGGAGTGGGCAGGCAGACCCTGGGCTGAGAGATGGGGCCAGAGGAGGGGGTGAGCTGAGTGGGGGAGCCTGCCGGTGGGATTCCGCGGCCAAACAGCACTGAGGGGACAGGCTGACTGAAGGGAGGCCCAAGGCCGGGGAGGCGCCAAATGAAAACCGCAGATGACCCCATCACAAAGGGCAGCACCAGATCCTTAACCCACTGTGCGAGGCCAGGGATGGAACCCACATCTCGTGGATGCTAGTGGGTTCGTAACCCTCTGAGCCACAAGAACTCCCTGAACAGGCTGGCCTCTTAAGAGCTGGCTGATCACTTATCATGGATTCTTTTTTTTTTTCCTGTCTTTTTGCCTTTCCTAGGGCTGCACCCGCGGCATATGGAGGTTCCCAGGCTAGGGGTCTAACAGGAGCTGTAGCTGCCGGCCTTCGCCACAGCCACAGCCACGCCACTTATCATGGACTCTTGACCCACATGTTCTCCAGACGCCTGCTGTGAACCGGGTACCATTCTAGGGAAAACGTGGTCATAGTTAAGACAAGATTCTAGACCTAGCGAGACTGCTTTCTAGCGAAGGGTCAGATCATCAGCAAATACAGGACCTGAGCGGGGTGATAAGGACTGGGAGGAGAATGTAACTGGGGCAGGAAGATGCGCCGTCTTAGAGAGGCAGGTCGGGGGTGGGGGGGCTCTGTGAGGAGCCACCGTGGAGCAGAAACCTGAAGGAAGTGAACGTTTGAGCCGAATGAAAAAATAGAGCACTTTCTAGGAGTTCCTGTTGTGACACAGTGATTAACGAATCCGACTAGGAACCATGAGGTTGCAGGTTCGATCCCTGGCCTCGCTCAGTGGGTTAAGGATCCAGCGTTGCCGGGAACTGTGGTGTAGGTCGCAGATGCGGCTCTGATCCCACGTTGCTGTGGCTGTGGTGTATGCCGGTGGCTACAGCTGCGATTAGACCCCTAGCCTGGGAACCTCCACATGCCGTGGGTGCGGCCCTAAAATGACAAAAGGCAAAAAAAAAAAAAAATTAGAGCACTTTCTGCTTGAAAACGACTTTCCTCCTTCCGGTAGAAAGAATTCTGGCAAATACCCTTTTTAAGACGTCCATCCAGTGGCCTGGGGGAAGGACTGGGACCAACTCATTGCTGGCGGGCTGTCACCAGCTCCCCCATACCCACCGCTCTGGCACCTCATCTCAACTTCTCAAGGAAAAAGGAACTTCCTGCCAGCAGTAAATACAAGGGTACTTTCTCCTCTGCACTGGGGACATGGCAGCAGCAGCAGCCACCTCTCTGAGCAGCCACACACCGGCCGCTGGGGATGGGCAGATTTCCCTTGGTCATTTGTTTTAGGAGAAGGAAATGATGGCAAGTTTGCAGGGACCGATGGGCCCGCCGTCTACTTCAGGAGGCTTCAGACTACACTGAGGTCCTTGTGCCCTAACGCCGCCTTTCTCTCAGGGCACCATCTCCTTGCCGCGGCTGCCGGCCTCCGGGGCGGGGGGTGTTTTTCCCCCTTTGCCTGCATGCGGCTGTTTTTGGCTGGACCACAGAACTCTGTCATGCCAGAGTTCATGTGGTTATCCAGAGCGGGGAAGAATTTCCCAGAATGCCATGAGAAACCTGAGACACTGAATGGCTTTCTGGGCTTATTGATGTGGCCGGTGCAGGAAATAGCAGTACGTCAATAAATAGTTTTAGGCAGGAAACAGGGCTTAAATGGTAGCCTTAAAGTTTGGGGAAAGGCACTAGGAGTTGCTGGGAGGGAGCCTGCCAGTCAGATGAGAACCTGGAGCCAAACAGCAGACTTTGAAACGGCTGCCACCAATCTGAGGCCCCTTGCTGGTTCTGGATGGAAAAGGCTGCAAGTTGAAGGCAGAGCTGGAGACCCAGGGGATGATGGCTGGTTTCGGTTGGCAGAAAAGAGAGCCTTGTTGCAGAGGAGAAGCTGGCAACCTAAAGCATATGCACCAAGAAGGAGACACAGAGGCTGGCTTTCGGTGGCCTCTGGGCTTAGGCAAGTTCATAACCCACTCCCCCACCCTTCTAGTGAGAAACACCACTAGCTGGCAGGTTACTCCAAGACTCGCAATGTCCTAATCCAAAAAAAATCAAGAAAAGGGTCACAGTCTGCCAATTTCTTTTTAAGTAACTTTTTCTGATTATGAAACGAAATGTTCACAGAAAAGTAGGGAAATTCAGAAAATCAAAAAAGTCATCCATAATTCCACTATTGTGAAACAACTACTGTTAGTTGATGCTTTGGCTGTTTCTCATCTTTTTCCTTTAAATTTTTTTTTTTTAATTCATGGATAAGTTTATGCAATATATGCAAGTTTGCTTTTGCTCTTTTCACTTTAGCTTTATACGCCCTTCCCCCTAAGCTGTTGTAAACTTCTCATAAATGTAATTTTAATGGGTTCATGAATCATCATTGACTTAATCATTCCCCTATTGTCGCATGCTTAGGTTGTTGGATTTTTGTGTGTATTAAGCTTATTTTTCCTGTTACTTTGAATTATTTCCTATTGATAATTATCCAGAAGTGCAATTACTGGATCAAACAATAAGAGCACTTTAGGGGCTTATTTTAAGATTTCTCAGGAAAGTGACACCAGTTTACATGGCCCGTATTATGAGAGTACCTGTCTCATTTCGTTTTTACCAGCGTTGACAATTACTAGTTTTTAAGCTTTGCTAACATAGTAGGTGGGGAAAAAAGATATTTTCATTTGTTTGATTGCTACTGAGATTTAGCAATTTTGTATATATTTATCAGCAATTTATGTTTGACACCTTTCCCCATTTGTCCATGAAGGATTTAGTACTTTTAATACCAATTTGAACAAGCTGTTTATATATTAGGGCCATTACCTTTTGTCACATTTATTGCAGTTATTTTTCCTGGTGTATCCATTGCCTTCTAAAGTGTATTTTTGATTTTTCATTCAGTTCCTCATGTTTTAGTTAGAAAGACCATCTCCAAAATTTGATAAGTACTGAATTTAATTTGCTTCAACTTCCAATGGTTTGTCCTTTTTTTTCTTTTTTTTTTTTAGCATGTACCTCCTTACTCCATCTGGAATTCATTTTAAGGTCCAGTGTGAAAGGAGACTCTAAATTATCCACCCCGCCCCGCCCCCACCCGGACATAGACAGCTGTCCCTGCATCATTGCTTGGGTGAATAATGCTTCCTTTGCTACTAATTTGTGGTTCTCTGGGGACCGTGTGATAAACCCTTAGCCCAAATTTGGGCTATCTGATCTAGCTGATCATTCTTAGGTCAGTTCCACACCCTTTTAGTTATGAAAGCTCTAGGAGAGGTGAAAGTCATAGAACTCTTTCCAGTTCTGTTTTGTTTTTAGCTGTTTCCCTATTATTCTTTCAGATTACTTTTAAGATGTTTTTTTTTCAAGTCTCCATTCCCCCTTTCCTTCCAAAAAGTTCCCGTTAGAATATGGAGTACAAATCGGTGTTAAACCTATGAATTACTTCGAGAATTATCATCTTTACAGTGCCCTCTACCTAGTAAGGAATATTATGTTTCTTCCCTTGTTTAAGACGTTCTCAAACCTCTCAGTTCAGTTCTGCAATTTTCTTCACAGAAATCTTGCACCTTCCTCAAAATGTCATTGAAGAATTTTATTACTTACTAAATGCGTTTTTGTGCATTAAAATATCTCACTGGTTAATCCCGTCATTAAAAAAACTTGATTTTTGTACACTAAATTTTCATCTAAATGCTATTAATTCATTTCTAAACTCTCTTGTTAATTCTAATCTTTATTAGAGCGTTCTCTTAGGTTTTACCTATATGTAATCATATCAGATCATTTTATTTCATATCAGTCCTTCCTTCCAAGGCTCATGGATGTTGCTGCTGTTTTTTAGTCAGGCCTATGGATGTAATATATTACGTTTATAGATTTACTGATACTATAATTGATAGTACTGATACTATAATTGATACTTGTCCTTGTCTTTCTGGGATAAAATCTGTTTGGTTATAATGGATCTGTTTGTTAGTATTTCATGTAGGGCTTTCAGATCTTTACATCTGAAAGATGAGCCCATGGGCTTTCTTGTTTGTAATTTACTATTGTTATGAGATTTGGGTAATAGGGAACTAGAAAAGTTTATCTTTTTCTGTGTTCTGGATCAGTTTATGTAGCAGGGCAGGTATCTAATTTTTTGAAAGTGTGAATCAACTTACCTATAAGTGTTGTAAGTTTAGAACCCTCCTAATAGTAGGTAATTCTTTCAGAACTTTTCATTTTACAGCTTTTAGGTTTTTTTCTGACTTTTATTTTTTGGTAAAGTTTGGTGATATTTATTTTCCGGAAAAGCACCTATATCATCTATATCATCATTTTCCCCAAAATCATCTGTGTAGGGTTGCATGTAGTTTTTATTGTGCTTTTTTGTCCGCTCCATATCTGTTTACATATATCGTTCATATTTCTAATTTTATTTCTGTTCCTGCTTTCTTGATTTTATATATTACTTCCTTTCTATACTTTCTAATTAATTAATTTCTCACTTTATCTGTATTTGGTGCTTTCATGTATTTTCTTATTGGCGGTTTTCTAAGTTTTTTGCGTTGAATATATAGATTAACACTGTCCAGTCAATTATCCACCTGTGTACTTTTACATTTAATATTCTATTTTATGATAGCCAGTATATTCAGAATTTCAGCATGTAACCAGTATTTTTTAAATATGATACATTCTATACATTTTTTTCATATACGAAGTCTTTAATAACTAGTGTCTGTTTTACACAGACAGCACATCTCGGCTTGAAGAGGTGCATTTCAAGCACTCAGTAGTCGGTGTAGAGGGTATATTTGCTTCCCTTCTTAGTGACCTAAATAGTTAAGACAGTACATTTACCTTTCATTACAGCTTTGACCACATCCCACAAGTTTTTTTTTTTTTTGCAGGTGTATAGTGTTTTATACTTTACTAATGTGAAATGGAAGAAATAATGTCATTTTATTTCTTTTTCTTGTCTATATCCCACAAGTTTTTATAGCTCTTTATTTCCTAAATTACCTATCATTGTATATTTGATTACATTTTTATTCAGTCTTTCTTTAGGAGACTTACCTATTGATTGATTTATTGATTGCCGTTGTGACAGTTGTATTTCTTTATAGGAGAACACCTTTTTAAACATCCAAGTAACTGGCCATTTTTTTTTAAATCGTTTTCAATTCTTAGTCCAAATGTGGGCCTGTACAGTGTCTGAATTTCGACCTTTATAGCAGAATCACAGCTTATAGTGAGGTCTGCTTCCATTTAGTCTTACTCATCACACTGTTTAAGTCACCTGAGTGATGCACTCTACTTTCATGTAATCAGCAGTAGAATGCTAGCAGTTTCTTTTTTCCAATGCTGTCTTTCTTTTTCTTATATTTTAATAGATTTTGTTCTATGTATTTTGAGACTGTGCATATAGTAATATAATAGCTTATCTTATCTATTATGGATTATATATATATATATATATATATATATAT
>PVHT020000284.1:977007-990522 GCA_004024745.2 Catagonus wagneri | reverse complement strand
CCGCAACCTCATGGTTCCTAGTCGGATTCGTTAACCACTGCGCCACGACGGGAACTCCTATGGATTATATTTTTATCTGTATGAATAACTTTTATTTTACTTAATGACTGAAGTAATTAGTCACTAAGTAAATGACTTGATTTACTTAAGTCATTTGGGGAGTTCCTGCTGTGGTGCAAGGAACCGGTGTCTTGGGAGCCCTGGAATGCAGATTCGATCCTGGCCCGGTGTAGTGGGTGAAAGATCAGGTGTTGTCTGGCTTAGGTCGCGACTGCGACTGGGATCTGATCCCTGACCCCAGAACTCCATATGCCTCGAGGTGGCCAAAAAAAAAAGCTCTTTTGGGAGTTCCTGCTGTGGCAGAGTGGGTTAAGGGTCTGGCATTGCCACAGTTGTGGCACAGGTCACAGCCGCAGCTCGGATTTGATCCCTGGCCTGGGATCCCTGGCCCACATGCCGTGGGTGAGGCTTAAAAAAAAAAAAAAAGCTTTGATTTTATTGTGTTTTTATTTTATTGTGTATCTGCTAGTGGTTACTAGGGTTTTAATATTTTTTAAAGCACACTTTAAGGTCTATTTCTCTATCAAAAGAAAGAAGCAATAACATGTGAATCTTTATGGTCTAAATTTTGTTTGCTTTACAATATTCTGTCCTCCCACCAGTATTCATCAATCTTTAGTAATTTAATCTTAGGTTGATCTTAGTAAGATTGATTTAATCTCAAATTATTAGGTTCCTACTTCTATGAAATTCTTATTTAGATTATATTTAATTATTAAGTATCTTCTCTCTCAAGGATTATTTCTGGCTTTTGACTTAATCATGTAACCAATTACCTGTTTTGACCTAACTTCCTAATAAGTCTATCTGGTTTCAGGTCCTTCTGTACCATGATTTTTCTCAGAGTTGAGTGATAATTTTTTTTTTTTTTTTGGCTGGAGCATGCATTCAAGAAAGTTTTTTTCATTTTATTTGTTTAATTTTTTTTTTTTTTTTTTGTCTTCTTAGGGTCACACTCGTGGCATATGAAAGTTCCCAGGACAGGGTTAGAATTGGAGCTGTAGCTGCCAGCCAATGCCACAGCCACAGCAACACAGGATCTGAGCCACATCTGTCACCTATGCCATAGCTCACGGCGACACCGGGTCCTTCCTTAACCCACTGAGCGAGGCCAGGGATCAAACTCGCATCCTCATGGATACTAGTCGGGTTCGTTACCGCTGCACCGCCATGGGAACTCCATCAAGCAAATTTTTAACTTTTAAGTTATTTTGAACTGTGGCATGAAACAAGACAAAACTAAAATTTATCATCTCGACCATTTTCTAAGTGTCCAGTTCAGTTGTGGTGAGTGTAGTCACACTGTTATGCAATCAGTCTCCATCTCCGCTTCATCTTATAGATCCCAGATTCTGCATTAAGTAACTCCTTGTTGCCCCCTCCCCCAGCCTCTGGTGACCACCATTCCACTTTCTGTTTCTATGAATTTGACTACTCAGGATTCCTATTTAAGTGGAATCATATAGTATTTGCCTTTTTGTGACTGGCTTGTTTCACTTGGGATAATGTCCTTGCAAGTTCACCCATGTGGTAGCACCTGTCAGAATATGCTAAGACCGAATAATATTCCATCGCATGCGTGATACTGCATTTGGTTCAGCCATTCATCTGTCGATGGACCCTTGAGTTGCTTCTACCACTTGTCTGTTGTGAATAGTCCTGCTGCGAATGTGAATATACAAATATCTCTTCGAAATCCTGCTTTCAGTTCTTTTGTATAGATGCCCAGAAGTGGAATTGTTGGATCATCTTGATAATTCTATTTTTAATTTTTTGAAGACACACTATACTGCTTTCCGTAGCAGCTGTACCATTTAATATTTTTTAAAGATGAGCATGGGGGTGGGATTTGTCAAAAACATTTGCTTGTGTAAAGTGTCTTTCTCTTGCTTTCTTTCACAGATAGGGTGTGCCTGTCACCACAGACATATGAAGATGTTGCCCCAATGTCTCTGAATTTTAACATGAATTACAGAAGTATAAGGCCAACCCTAATTTTGTTCCTTTGTAAGAAACCTAAGTTTTTTTTCTTTCAAAGCTGTTTTTAGAGTTTTTTCCTTTTCCTTGAAAGTAAAAGAGAAAATTCCCCTGCTAAGTATAAATGGTGGGACTCTGGAACTTTGTGAACTCTGAAGATTCAGCTCTTTTTTGTTTTCTTATTTGTTTCGTTTTCAACTTCAAGTTTTTCTCTTTGGTCCCTTTGTTCAGTGAATTCTGATGTCCTTTTGAAAACCTCTATAATTCATAGGTTAGACGTTCCTTCTGTCTTATTATTTTTCTTATTTCTTTTTTTTAATCTATTTATCCTTGTCTTCAGCTCTCCGGTCATTCTCCAAGTCTGTCTTATGTATCACTTTTTCCTACAGTATCCATTCTATCTTTTACTGCCTCTTATTCATATTTCGTTTTACTGTCGGATTTCCGATTTCCTTTGGTTCTTTCCTAACCACACTCTAGCCCCAACCTTATTTCCCAACGCTACCTCCGTTTTCCTCTCTGGGGATGGGCTATACCTCCGTGTTTCCTAAAGGCCCATGTTACCCTCCCTGTGCCTTCACCTGTTGTCATCGTTTCACCCAAAATACCCCCATATTCCCAGGTCAGGATCCCAGCTCTTCCAAGGCACTGATTTCCAGCTGAAAGTAATAACTCCTACCTCTGAGTTCCCCAAAGTCCCTTTACCTGGAACCCCTCCCCCCAGTGGCTTTTAATACCTTCTGTCTTGCATCACAGTTTTGCATGAACATGTCTTGTCCTAGCTGCTAGAGCACTGCCTGGCGCACAGTGGGACAATGATATTTTTAAGGGGGATGAATGAATGAAGGAGTGGATGAATGGATGCCTCTAATTTTCCTTCTACGCTCTAGGCCCCTTGCAGGCAGGGGCCTAGCTGTGTCTCTAGCCCAGTGCTGGGGCCAAGATGGGTCTGAGATGACCACTGATGGACGGTGTGGGTGGGGCAATATTCTAGTCACCCTCCCAGCTGTGGACACATGATTTGGGAGTTTGCAAAAGGAAATAGTTTAGCCTCAGGGAGTTGAATGGAGGAGGTGATGACTGGAAAAGGTGGCAGTTCCCCCTTTATCTCATTCCCTCCACCCCAATATCAGGGTCAGCGAGGCAAGGCTGTGCCTGCCTCCCAATCTGGGGACGCCAAAGAAGAGGCGCTATGGCTAAAGGTCAGGTGAACCTTCTGCCCACACGCGAGCCCTCAGCATTACGGCTCAGCCACGGGCCACCCATCTTCCTCCTCATTGAAAACATGGGGTTTACCAGTTGCCCAGGACCAGCCCTTAGCCAGAGGGCGCCTTGGGCAGAGAGGGGCGGTGCCGGGGCCCCTCCCAGCCTCGCGCCGCTGACGTGATCTCTCGTGCCTCCGCAGAAGGACTTCACGGTGCGCGAGGAGCTGCAGCAGCAGGACGTGGAGCGCTGGCTGGGCTTCATCACCTTCCTGTGCGAGGTCTTCGGCACGATGCGCAGCAGCACCGGCGAGCCCTTCCGCGTGCTCGTCTGCCCCATCTACACCTGCCTCAGGGAGGTAAGCCGCTGCCCCGGCCCAGGGCGCGGGGCAGCACCGCGCGCACTGCCACGCATGTCGCGTCGCCCCTGCGCCAGGAAAGCTTCCAGGCCCGTGCGGCTTAACATGACTGAGCTTTCGGTAAGGAGAAACGTAACTTCTTCGTGCTTGTTTACTCTAGCCGGGTTTTTATTTTTGTACTGAGTTTACGTAAAAAGAAATAGTCGCGAGGTCCGGCCGTGGCGCAGCAGAAACGAACCTGACTGGTGTCCTTGAGGACGCAGGTTCCATCCCTGACCTCGCACAGTGAGTTAAGGATCCTGCCTTGCTGTGAGCTGGGATGGCGGTCGCAGACTCAGTTCGGATCTGGCACGTGGCTGTGGCTGTGGTGTAGACCAGTGGCTGTGGTGTAGACCAGCGGCTTCGGCTCTGACTCGACCTCTAGCCTGGGAATCTTCATACGCCGCAGGTGCGGCCCTAAATAGACAAAAAAAAAGGGGGGTGGAAGGGAGGAAGGAAAAAGAGATAGTCCCCTAAAGGAAAATAGTATTAACTCAGACTGCAGTCATTCATAATCTGGAACAGTGCCTGCAGAAGGAGGTCTGCAGGGAGGGGGTATTATTTGGAGGAATAAATCTTTGGACTGGTGTGGTTTACCATTGAATTATTATTATTATTTTTAACTGGTTCTTTCTAAATTTCCTCTGAAAAAGAAAGAAATAAGGATAATCGGGAAACTTTTAAGGAGCAAGAAGTCAGTGGAGCGCTTGCCCTACCTATGCTGACCCATCTGAGAGGGTCACCCTTAGCTGCTCTAAGGAGGTAGACTTGAAGGGGAAAATGTGGAAGCTTTTGGTGGGTCCACGTGAGAGGCTGGTGGCTCAAAACACAGTCATGAGAGAGGAGGAGAAGGCCATTTGCCTTCCAGTTATATCTTTGTGTTAGAACCACCAGGACTGCTGACCGGAGATACAGAGAAGGGGAGGGAGTGTATGCCAGACTGGGATGGGGACGCTGGAAGAGGAGCAGATAGAGTGGAAACCAGGAGTTTGGGTGGCCTGTTTTCCATCCCTAGGGAGCTGTCCCTCTGCTGCTTGGACTAGCATTGTCTGATGTGGCTGTTGATCCACAAGAGGTCGGCCCTAGCGACGCAGGCTTGAGCGCAGGGTCAGCGTGTACCTGGTGCTGGGGACCCGATGCGATGGGCTGGCTGGGGGCGGGGGGCTGGAAACAAGCCAGGAGAGCGCCAATCACCGCAGCGATCCTCTCGCGGGGGCGGGGCCAGCCCACCCCTCCCAGGTGCTGTCCCCTCCCACCCTCAGGAGCCTTCCGGAGATGTCAGGAGGAGCGACCCCAGGAGCATCAAGGGGACCAGCGCAGAGAAGTGGCCGGGGTTTTGGCAACAAGGAGGTCAGGGGCCCGGTGGTGTCAGTGGAGTGAGCGCAGAAGCTACATCGCGCGTTGAGGGGGTCGGTGGAGGTGAGGACGCGAGTGCAGACAAGCTTTTGGAGAAACGGTTCGGTGAAAGGCCCCCGGGAGAGGGAACTTGTCAGCTAAAGGGGAGGTAGGCCATCAAGAGCCATTCTTTGTGCTTCTGAAAGGAAGATAAGAGAGCCATTCAAGAGAAGGGAAGAGGGTGTTTGTAAATGGTTTTGAAGCATTGGTTTATAAGAAAATAACACGTTGGTTCCAGACTGCGTGGGTGCCCGTAAAAGTAGAGCGCGCAGACCTCTGCTGGGTGCTTTGGGACCCCCCAAGCCTCTGCTGCTCCATGTCGCCAGGGTTGTTTCTTGACGACCATTTTTGATTTCAGACTTGTTTCTCAGATGCAGACAATGGCCTCTTCCAACTTGATTTCACTCAAAGTGGCCTCAGTGCAGACTGCAGCACCGAGAGGCCATGGCTGTGCTTTTTGCACCCCTTTGGGATGCTTTGAAGCCAGTCCTCTTGGAGGCAGGGGGCTGGCCTCCGGGCGGCCTCTCATCCTTGCATGAGTTGCCCCGCGCCCATGACAGCCCGCCTCCAGGCAGGGAGCAGCGCTGTTCTAGGGCAGTGACCTGGATCGCCACAACACGTTCCCTCGGTGTGATCTGGACACCTCCTGGTGTTGTTGTCACCTGCTCCCCCAAGCAGGAAGCAGGGCCCCAGCCGAGCGCTGGCCCTGGCTGTCGGGACACCTCTGACGCCGCCTGAGGTAGTGTGAACCTTCTGGTGTGAGATCCAGAGGGTGCCAAGAGGTCTGCGCAGACCAGAAATAAGGAGCCTCCTCTGACTTGTTTGCTGCATTAAAACTCTAGGGCTGGGGTCACACAGGCCCCCCACCAGGCTGACAGTAAACCTGAAGAGTAACTAAATCATTGGTGACTTTCTTTATTTTGTAAAAGAGGAAACCGCCATCCCAAGTGCCAGGCTGTCTGCCTGAGGCTGCCTGGGGAGACCCCTGAATTCTTAGAGTCCGTCGCTGCCTCCTGTACCTTATTACACATACACTCATAACCAGGCCTGACCCTGTCCCCAAAGCAGGTTGAGCCAACTCTAGGAAGTTTTTAGAAGCCATCGTCACTGCTGCTGCCTTTCTCCACACTGGACAAGTTTAGGCTCTTCCCCCAGGGCCATGCAGATGGCTGACCCCAAATGTCCAGGGTCCACCTTGCCCTGGGGTCCTCCCAACTCCCCGAACCACCCCAGGCTGGCATCTCCAGCTGCCCACTGGGCACATCCCAAGGCAAGCCTGGGGCCCTCCCACAGGATGTGCCTGTGGTGCCCCAAACCTTCCTATTCAGCCCCCATCCTAATGTGGCGCAGCACCAGGACACCCAAGTTGCCTTTTCTCACCATCGTAAGACACCCGCTCCATCCTCTGCTTTGGCACCGCCCCCCATGGCACCCCCGGCTCCCCCTCCCTCGATGCCCCAGAGTCAGACACAGACCCATGAGCCATCTTGGCACGAAGAGTCTCCTTTGGCACAAACCTAAGGGGAAGGTATAAAATCCTCAGTCTTGGGGACTTCGTGCTCACAGCGGTCACCTCTATACCCAGGGCTCACTCAGACTGAGCGTGTGCTTAGCCCCCAAGCCCCTTCAGGCTGGAGGACGCCCAGCCCTGAGAGCCACCCTGCCCCAGAATGAGTTCCCTGGGCTTTGCCTTCCACACTCTGACCAAGTTGAGTTAACATTCTCTCAGTCACTCAGGCTCGAAATCTTGGACCCCATCCTTGGAGTCTCTCTCTTCCCTGGCCCTGAAACACCTCCTCCCAGGCCCAGCTCAGGTCACCTCCTCTGGAGGCGCCCTTGTCCCCAGCCCCAGCCAAGGACACGTCCTGAGGGAGGAGGTGCACTGCATCCTTTTGGCATCGCCCTGTAGTACTTTTTAGTAATGACAACAGCACGCTGGAAGGCATTGCCCAAAGCACTTCATGCATTCTTTTGTCTGTTAGCTCGGGTGACACCCTGAAGATTTTTCTCCCCATTTCCCAGAGAACAGAGAGGTCAGGCAGCTTGCTCACAGCCACACAGCTAGCGGGCGGCAGAGTCAATATCAGAATCCAAGTCCCCGTTCCTGACCGCCTTACAAACAGAGCGTGAGCTGTTCTTACTCTGTTCTCATCCACACCCAGCGCCTGCTCCGTGATGGAAGCCAAACAGATCGTTGTGGAATTGATCCGGTTTTTGCCATAAATAGCATGTGCCAAACAGAGGTCCTTCTTTGATGGATGGAGAGGAATAATTTTCAATGAGCTCTGTAATTAAGAGCAAATAATTTCTGCCAAGGTGGTTCTCTGAGTGATTAAAGAGCGCTTTCGGTGACCAGGCACTGCGTGAACCTCCTTGCCCTCCTATTTATACCTCATCTTTGCCTCATGCACTCTTTTTAATTTTTTGTTGTTGTTTTAAAAGTTTTCGTGTGGTAACAACACTTAACATGAGATCTACTCGCTTAGATTTTTAAGCGTACGATACAATATCCTTACCTGTAGGCACAATGTTGACAGCTCATGTAAATGGAAACGTGTAGGGTGGTCCTTCCATGACTGCTTGTTACACTGGGCGTAATGTCTTCCAGATTCATCCATGTTGTCTCGTATTGCAGAATTTCCTTCTTATTTAAGGCTGAATAGTATTCCATTGTGTGTATAAAGCGCATTCTAAAATCTCTTCTTCTGTCAATGGACATTTAGGTGGTTTCCATGTCTTGGCTGCTGTGAGTAGCGTTGCGGTGAACATGGGAGTGCTAGTATCTCTTCAAGATCTTAATTTCCATACTTTTAGAGAAATACGCAGGAGTGGGATTGCTGAATAATATGGAAGATCTGTTTTTAATTTTTAAGAACCTGCCAACTGTTTTCCATAGAAGCTATACCATTTTGCATTTCCATCAGCAATATACAAGTTCTAGTTTGTCTACATCCTCACCAACGCTTTTTACATTTTTTAGTTTTGCATATATATATGAGGTGTGAGGTGGTTTTTATTTGCTTTTCCCTAATGATTAGTGACTGTGAGCATCTTTTCATATACCTGTTGACCATTTGTATGTCTTATTTGGAAAAATGTCTGTTCCCATCCTTAGCTCTTTTAAAAAATCTGATTATTAGTTTCTTTTGCTTGTGGGTTGTAAGAGTTCCTTATATTTTTTGAAAATTAACCCCTTATGGAGTTCCCGTTGTGGCTCAGTGGTTAACGAATCCGACTAGGAACCGTGAGTTGCGGGTTCGATCCCTGGCCTTGCTCAGTGGGTTAAGGATCCGGCGTTGCCATAAGCTGTGGTGTAGGTTGCAGACGCGGCTCGGATCCTGCGTTGCTGTGGCTGTGGCGAAGGCCTGCAGCTACAGCTCCTGTTAGACCCCTAGCCTGGGAACCTCCATATGCCGTGGGTGTGGCCCTAGGTAAGGCAAAAAGACAAAAAAAAAGAAAAAAAAGAAAATTAACCCCTTATGAGATATGTGGTTGGCAAATATTTTCTCCCATCCTGTAGATTGCTTTTTCACTCCCTTGTTTCCTTTACTATACAGAAGCTTTTTAGTTTGATGTCCCACTTGTCTACTTTTGTTTTTGTGCGTTGGATGTCATATCCATGAAATCACTGCCAAGACCAATATCATGACTTTCCCCACATGTTTTCTTCAAGAAGTTGTAGTTTCAGATGTTACGTTTAAGTCTTTAATCCATTTTGAGTTTATATTTATGTATATGAGGTAAGATAAGAGTCCAGTTTCATTCTTTTGCATGTGGATATCCAGTTTTCCCAACACCTTTTATTGAACAGACTATGCTTTTCCCATTGTGTTTTCCTGACACTTGTGTTTCTACCCACTCCTTCTCAGTTGACCATACATGCATGGATTTATTTCTGGGCTCTTAATTCTGTACCGCTGGTCTATAAGTTTGTTTTAGTTACTGTAGTTTTGTAATATATTTTGAATTCAGGATGTATACCTCCTGATTTGTTCTTTTTCAAGTTGTTTCAAGATTGCTTTGACTATTTGGAGTCTTTTGTGGTTCCACATGAATTTTGGGATTGTTTTCTCTATTTCTGTGAAAAAAAATGACCCTGGAATTTTTCTTAGAGATTGCATTAAATCTGTAGGTCACTTTGAGTAGTATTGACATTTCATTTTATTTTATTTGCCTTTTTGTCATTTTAGGGCCGCACCCGTGGCATGTGGAGGTTCCCAGGCTAGGGGTCTAATCAGAGCTGTAGCTGCTGGCTGACGCCAGAGCCACAGCAACGTGGGATTCAAGCTGCATCTGCAACCTACACCACAGCTCACGGCAATGCCGGATCCTTAACCCACTGAGCGAGGCCAGGGATCGAACCCGCAACTTCATGGTTCCTAGTCGGATTCGTTAACCACTGCGCCACGACGGGAACTCCTCGTGGAACTCCAGTATTGACATTTTAAATATACTAAGTCTTCCAATCCAAAATCAGGAACAGGACACAGAGTGCCTACTCTCATTACTCCTATTCAAGAAAATCCCAGCCACAGCAATTAGGCAAGAAAAAGAAATAGAGGGTATCCCTATTGGAAAGGAAGAAGTGAAATTGTCTCTGTTTGCAGATGACATGATCTCGTACATAAAAAACTTAAAAGACCCCACACACAAAAACCTGTTAGGACTAATACATGAATTCAGTAAATTTGCAGGATACAGAATCGGTATACAAAAAATCAGTTGCATTTCTATACACTAAGACCAAACTATCCAAAAGGGCAGTTAGGGTAACCATCTCATTTACAATAGCATCAGAAAGAATGACCTACAGTTAGGAATAAACTTCACTAAGCAAGTGAAAAACTTGAACCTTGAAGACTACAAAATATTGATGAAAGAAATTAAAGACGGCACAAATACTGAGACGTCCTGCAAGCTATTTTTAATAGCATCCTCGGGACTCCTTCGTCCTGCCAACGTCCTCAGCCAAACCGTAACTGCAAGGGTTCCACACGCAAGAGGGGTGGAATCAGCATTTGTGGCCTGAGCTAAGGGTGTTGTCATTTCCTGACTCACCTGGAGCCAGCCCACTCCGGGAGCTAGGTCTGGCTCACCCAGCACCGTCCCTCATCTCCCTTTTCCTGACCCGGCAACACTCTGCCCCCTCTGTGACCCAGTGGTGATTTTCCTAGACTCCCCCAGGTTACCTTTGAATGCTTCTCTCTGGGCCCCTTACTTTAAAAGCTTTGGCGAAAATTTCTTCCTCTGCAGGGGACACTGAGATGGCTTTTCGCACCTTGCGTGGGTTTCCTTTGAGCCACCTTTCCTGGGCGCTTTGGGTGTTTCTGTCCACTCTGTCTCATTCTTCCTCTCTCCCTCCAGCACCCCACCTTCCTCTTTCCATTCCAGTCCCCCCAGCCCATCTCTACCGGAGGGTCCCATCCTCCTATAGTGGGGGAGGGGTCCCCCCTTCTCTGCCCTGTGCACCACCAGCCTCTCCCTCTGGTTGGCTCCCTTGTTCGCCTTCCCCCAGGCCCCACAAACCTCATCTGCCTCTCCTGCCCTTCCTCTGAGGGGTGTCACACACACACACACACACACACACACACACACATACACTGCCAGGGATGCGACTGGCCAGGCTCCTAGCAAAGGCTGTCAGGCACAGGCTGGGGAGGAGAACCCAGAGGGCAGCGAGTCAGGCTTCTCAGGAAATGAAATTGCTCCATGCAACAATAAGGGAGCCACTTTTTTGAATTTTGTGCGTGAGCGTGCCTTCAATTGTTCACATTGTTTTAGCTTGCGGGGGCTGGGGGATCTGACCTCGGAAAGGGCCGAGATGAAGTGGGTGTGGGTGGAGATCCTCCGCTCTTTCACAGAGCTGAGAGTCAAGCAGAACATTCTTCAGAGGTACCTTTCCAGAGGGACCATGCCCCCCTTCCCAAGAGCAGGAGAAGGGGCTGCATCTGAGCTGCCCAGCGGGGGCCAGGGCAGGGCCCGCTGGCACTGGAAGAGACTGAGGTTGGCTGTTCTCTGGGGTAGTGATGGACCGTAACGGGGATCAGAGACCTGAAATTATCCTCCATGCAGCCCAGGACCCGCGGCTGTATCGGCCAGGGCGGGGGAGGCCGGGCGGGAGTGCCTGCTCCCTCTGCACTTTGGGACGCTTTTACAGAATTCCGAATTCTCAGATCCCTTCTTCAGCTAATTCATTCAGACTTTCTGGGCCACTGGAGGAGGCAGGGGAGTTGGGAGAGATTTTTAACTTTCCATGTGACTCCGACGTGCAGCCAAGGTTAAGAAACACGAGTTTCTTAAGGCATAAATGTGCCACATCCAAGATACATTTCGCGGGGCCACAGGTGGGCAAAGAGCACATGGGAAGGATGCCGCGGGAGGAGCCGGAGAGACCAGAGTTCAAAGCCCAGCTCTGCCCCCAGCTGTGGGGCTTTAACCTAGTTCTTCATCTTTCCAAACCTCAGTGTTCTGGCTTTGCATGGGAATAGTGGGACTAGCTCATTCTGCCGGTTTGTTTTAAGGCTTAAATGAAGTGAGATGTTCATACAAGAGATGGCCCCTCGGTGAGCGGACATTTATGAATTGCTGTGGAAAGATCGTGGAGTTCCCATCGTGGTGCAGCGGAAACGAATCCGACTAGGTACCATGAGGTTACGGGTTCGATCCCTGGGCTTGCTCAGTGGGTTAGGGATCCGGCGTTGCCATGAGCTGTGGTGTAGATCGCAGACGTGGCTCAGATCTGGCGTTGCTGTGGCTGTGGTGTAGGCCAGCAGCTGTAGCTCCGATTCAACCCCTAGCCTGGGAACCTCCATATACCACAGGAGCGGCTCTAAAAAGCAAAAAAAAAAAAAAAAGAGAGAGAGAGAGACACACACATTGCATCTCAGGATCCCCAGAAAGTAAGAGCCACTCTCCTAACTGGGCACCAAGGCCCCCAACAATCACAGCCCTTTCCATGGAGAGCCTCTTAGGAGCCCTCTGTTGCTCCAGGCACACTCTCCCTGTTGTATTTCCACCAAGGACCTCTCACATCCCTCCTGCTTTGAGCATAATCTTCCTCCTTCTGCTGCCGGACTCTAGCCCACCTTCAAGATCAGGTTCACTTCCCACGGCATCTACCCCCACCACCTTGATTTACTCTTCCTGCAACATCTTATACAACTTGCGTCCACGCAGGGCTGCCAACACCTGCTCTCTGGACATGTCCTTTACCGGTGGTTGTTTTAATACCCTGGGACCTCTTCTTGGTTGCTTTTAAATCATTTAAACCATTTGGTACCTAAGGATAGGCTGAGTCTCATCTGTCACGTCACTCTGGCTACATTTTGTTCAGTGATTCTGTGTGCATTCAGTAAGCAGAGATTTGGTGTGAGACAATGGCTACTTCTTTATGGAATGGCAGAGTTTCCTGGTTGTGCTAGAAGGAGGGAGATTGAGGTCTGATCCTCCCCCCAAAGGCTTGCAATCCACTTGGCCACCCCACCCACAGAAATTAAGCAGCCGTAAACGTTTATGATAGGTTGTTCAAATACA
This sequence comes from Catagonus wagneri, assembly GCA_004024745.2. NCBI lineage: Eukaryota > Metazoa > Chordata > Mammalia > Artiodactyla > Tayassuidae > Catagonus > Catagonus wagneri. Next base: position 977,957 of record PVHT020000284.1, on the reverse strand, counting down.
GAGGTGGGGAGTGTTTAGGAGTATGGGCAGCTGCTGGGGGCAAAGGGAAAGGGGCACTAGAGCTTTAGGGGAAGTGGGGAAGGAGAAAGTGCCCCAGGGAGAAAAGTTTGAATGAAGTGCTGGGAGCCAGAATGAGCACAGCCCCTGTCCGTGTTGGCGCCGTAAAGAGAAATCCTGACTGGTGAGTCATGGGCCAGTGCGGGCTCCCAGCAGAGGCATTCTGGTGGACACAAGGTGATCCTGAGAACCTTTGAGAGTGTTTTAAGCTGGAGAGCAACACTGCAGAAAGCATAAAGGAGAGTTTGTGTATTCACTCAACAAACACTGAGAACAATGCTACTTCTTCACTGAACTGAAAAGCCTCCCAGACACTTTTCCTGCTAGAAATGTGCTGAAATAAAGTCAGATAAATCTGGGGCACTCCCTAGCCAGAGAGACCCATGGGTAACTCAGCGCACGGTGGAAAGTGCAGTGCTCAAAATAAGGTGAGAGTGGGAAGCGGGAATGTGGGCGCCCAGAAGGCAAATGAGACGAGCTCTTCCTGGCAAGGGCATCTTAGCAGAGAACAATCTGACTATATCCGTCAATCAAGCAGGCTAAGGAGCAGGAAGGGAAGGGCTGGAACACGGTTTGAAAATTCAGGAGAACCTCTCTTCATGAGCAGTTTATTCCAGCACTAATCTTAGGCACAGAGCCCTCCTGGAATGTTCCTCTGAGAATGTACCTTCCCAGGGCAGGTACACAGCCCCTGGGCACTGGTTTAGCGGCAAAGTTCCTCCAGGTCCAACAGCTGCTGCTATGAATACCCAGCTTAAGCAACCATTCCTGTAACCTTCGCAGAAATAACTGCCCATAGTTTTGTCCCCTCCAGAGCTGTTGTCCCCCTTTTCCACTTGGCAGCCAGGTCTCTCCGCAGTGTGATGCTGCTGACCTGCTCAGACAAATCACCC
>PVHT020000284.1:885068-973750 GCA_004024745.2 Catagonus wagneri | reverse complement strand
GCTCAGTGGTTAACGAATCCGACTAGGAACCATGAGGTTGCAGGTTCGACCCCTGGCCTTGCTCAGTGGGTTAAGGATCCGGTGTTGACTTGAGCTGTGGTGTAGGTTGCAGATGCAGCTTGGATCCCGCGTGGCTCTGGCTGTGGTGTAGGCCAGCGGCTACAGCTCCAATTAGACCCCTAGCCTGGGAACCTCCATATGCTGTGAGTACAGCCTTAGAAAAAAAGGCAAAAAAAAAAAAAGACAAAGAAGGAAAGAAACTGTGTGCTGTGGTGTGAAACATGGGCGTCAGGAATGTCTGAACACCCAGAAGTCAAAAAAAGAAAAATTTGCAGGAGTTCCTGTGTGGCTCAGCAGGTTAGGAACCTGACTAGTATCCATGAGGATGTGGGTTGATCCCTGGCCTCGCTCAGTGGGTTAAGGATCCGGCGTTGCTGTGAGATGTGGTGTAGGTCGCAGATGAGGCTTGGATCTGGGGCAGCTGCAGCTCCAATTCGATCCCTTGCCTGGGAACTTCCGTGTGCCTCGGGTTCGACTCTAAAAAGAAAAAAAAAATTGCCTGTTTCCCGTCATAGGGTGCTTGTAAGCAGCCCCTCTGAGACCTGGCCTGGCTGGGACCACTCAGGGCTCCTTACCCCCCATCCCAGCCCTGCCAGGCCTTCCTGCCCCAGCGCAGGTACTGTTTACCCAGCAACCTGGGTGCCAAGGTTGTGCTGGTTGCTGGGACCTGGGCGTGAGCATGCCCTGGGTGGTTCCTGGCTGCAGAGCTGCTGTCCATTGAGGAGAAGACAGGAAAAAACAAAGTACCCTCTGCTGGGAGCAGCTGTATAAACCACACACAACTCTCTCCAGGACCCACACTGATCCTGCTGGTACCTGCTGCAGCTCTCGGGGTCCAGCCATTTACATTCAGGCTTTGATGATGCCCTACTCGCTGCTGTCCCCTCCTCCAGGTGTAGATGTTTAGGCAGCACTTGTTGGCCTCGACACCAAGTTAGGAAGCGACTTTTCCTCCTCTCTTCTGTCCAACCTCAAGTCCTAGCAGGAGCCTGATTCCTTATGATGGCGCCATTACCACGGCCACCAGCCATGGTCAGTAGGTAACCAGTGGCCTGGGCCAGGATCAGCCTCTCTTGTAGCCAGGAGAGAAGGGTGTGGGGGAAGAGGTGGACTTAAGAGCCAGACAGAGCCGGGCAGCTTACCCACTCTGGCCCTCAGTTCCTCGTCCGGATGAGGATTCAACGTAATTTAGTAGATTTGCTAATTGCAAGCTGACTTCCTCCCTTCCCTGTAGCTGGCCACGCAAAACGAAGAGGTGAAAAACAAAAGGCATGGAAGAGAAAGGGATCAGGCAGCAGCATCTCAGAAAAAAATGTGAAGGAACACAGTACATAAGCCTCGGGGCCTTTGTCCTTGCTGTTCCTTCTGGGAGAATGCTCTTCCAGGTAGCCTTTTAGGCCTCTGCTGGGTGTCAGTTTCTCAGAGGAACCATACCCCTACCAGCCTACTTTCTTTTTCTTCGTAGCCCTGACCAATATCTGGCTCCGCTGTTACGTTTTGTTGATCTACTTGTGTTTTGTCTCCCCAGCTAGCATGGAATCTCTCTAAAGGCAAGGGCTGTGTCTATTCTGTTCATAACTATATCTCCAGGGCCTAGAATGGTGCCTGTCATATAGCAGGTGCTCAGTAAATCCTGCTGAATAAATTAATGCAATAGAACATCTAAACTCCTAATCTAGAAAGATTTCTCAGAGGAATTAAATCCAGAATCCTTGAAGAGTCAAGGTGAGCAAGCAGGGTCGGCTGGCTGGTTGTGGTCCCTAGAGATGAGCTCAGAATGGAAGAAAGAAGAGAAAAACTCCCCTCAGAATCCAGCTCCAAGGAATATGCTCAGATCATGAGCGAACCAGCACTAGAACTGCTGTCAGCCAGTGAGGATGCCTGTATTGTGTATTCTGTCCCCAGTTCAATGGTTTTCTCTTGACTTCAGTCTGCCAGCCTTTGTCTGAGACTTAATTAGTCTGTCCAAAGTCAGAATCCTGTGAGCCACCTTCACGAGGAGAATCAGGGTGAGCTTCTGGCCCTTCTGGCCTCACAGATGGAGAGCCGTGAGGAAGGGGGCTGGAGGGGCCACTGAATGAGCACCTGCTGGGTACCGTGCCAGCTTCAGCTGGGCCTGAAGATGCACCCAAGTAGCTGAGCCTTCCTCTCCTGCCTCTCTCCTGAGGAGGGGGCAGTAAGGAGGGTGCTCGGGGCACAGAGGCCGTGAGGGTCTGAAGGTGAGAGCTCGGCACAGGGGCTGGGAGAATGGACACCCACAGTCACAGACATGGAGGACAATGAAACCTCTTAGCCCTCGACTATCCCACCACCATCCCAGCTATGAAGTGACACATCCGGTATCATTGTACATTTTCTAGTAGCTGCATTTTTTAAAAAGAATAGGTGAAAATTGATTTTAATTTCTTTCATTATCCAGTTTACCCAAAGAAGTATCATTTCAACATATAATCAATATTAAAAAGCATCAGCGAGGTTATTTTTGGTTTTTTAGGTTTTTTTTTGGGGGGGGGGTAGGGCTGCACCTGCAGCATATGGAGTTCCCAGGCTAGGGGTCAAATCAGAGCTGCAGCTGCCAGCCTACACCACAGCCACAGCAACGCAGGATCCAGGCCTCATCTGTGACCTACACCACAGCTCACAGCAACATCAAATCCTTAGCCCACTGATGGGGGCCAGGGATCGAACCCTCATCCTTGTGAATATCAGTCAGCTTCGTTTCTACTGAGCCACCACGGGAATGCCCGGGATTTTATATATATGTGTATATGTGTGTATATATATATATATATATATTATTTTTTCTTGTAAGTCTGAAATCTGAGGTGTCTTTTACACTTACAGCCCCTGTCATTTTGGACTCTGTACCTTTTAAGTCCTCAAGATAGAGCGTGGCTGGTGGCTGCTGAACGGGACAGTATAGGTCTGGAGCTAGCTTTTGGATCCCCAGTTCTCAAAGGTATTTGTCTAATTTCTGTGTCAGAGCACCCAGAAGCAAAGGGGAGCTGGGTGAGTTGAAACTTTAAACTCATCGCCCACACGCCAACATTTGGGGATTGGCTGGAGCTAATGGGGTCTTGCAGAAGGCAATCCTTTGGACCCCAGAATGAAGATGGGTTGAGTGAAAGGGGGAGGTGGAAAAGGCAAGAGAGAAGAAGAACACAGAACAGGGCAGGGGGTGGGTGCCGGCAGTGGGGCAGTGGGTGGCCGGGCTGGCAGAGGTCGTGACAGAATCCACAGACCGAGGAGGGGGCAGGCCTGGGAGGGCTGGCAGCCGCCCGCTCCTCCTCCCGATGGCTAAACAGAAATCACGGCCCAGTCTGTGGAAGGCACACTTAGCCTCATTCTTCCACTGGCCTTTTGATTACACTGTTCTCAGCACTGCCCCTTCTGTCATTAAGACCTCGTCCCTCACGCAGAGGTACCGAAACATAAAAGTATTTGCCGAATCTGGTTTCCCAGGGTTAAAAGCCAGACTTAGGAAATGCAAATACACATTCCCGAACTAATTACCCTTTAATTAAGACCGAAGCCCTGCTTAAAACAATTAGCTCCGGGAATTGAACAGTAGGTACAACTCCACTTTTGGCTAATTGTTCTCCCCTGATGGCCAGGACACGGCCCGTCTTGGGGGGAGAGTGGGGGGGACGGAGGACAGCAGGGAGCGAACTGGCTGGCTGGTCCTCGCCCGGCCCGGCTTGCTGTGGAAACGTTAGTCAGAGGAGAGCCTGAGGTGTGGGGAAGCGCGAAGAGGATGTGGTCTGGACAAGGGGACTCCAGAGGCTGCCCCAGGCTTGGACGCGCGCCATGGGAAGTCTCAGAAGCTTCTGCTGGCCACACGGAGGTGGCTTGCCTGGCTGGAGCTGAGGGCGTGGGCCAAGGATTAGCTGACTGGAAAGCAATTAGACGAGGCGGGACTGGCTGGGAAAATACCTGGAATCCCGGCCTGGGCTTGAGACTTGCTTGGGCAACGCCAAAGAGGCCTCGTGGGTTCTGGGGAGCGGAGGTGCGCACTGGTGAGGGTGGCCGCCACCAGCCCCCTGGCACGAGCCATTGCTTTTTTTTTTTTTTTTTCTTGCCTCTCACCAATGCGGAGAAGTGAATTCTAGAGCGTGGGGAGTCGGGGAGCACCCAGGCCTCCAGGGAAGAGGCCCTCGGCCTGATTACATTTCTTCTCTCCGCGTGTCTGCTCCGCCTCGGCCCGCACCCACGCACGCCGCGCCCCCGGCCCCCCAGCCGCCCCCCGGCCGGCCCTCCGCAGACTCCCAGGACTTTGCTAAAGCCTGCCCGGTGCTGTCAAGGGTACCTCCCCCTTTTCTGGGTAGGAGGGATGTGGGTGTAGGGTGTTGATGCTTCCAGGGACTTTAGCATTTTGAAAGAAGAGGTCGGAAGACAAAAATGTGTGCCCCCCAGTGGGGACGGGGAAAGATGCTCGGGATTTTGGAGGGGTCCGGGAGATAAGCGACCCCTCCAGTGAACCCTCTTCCCAGAAACTACCCGCAGGCATTAAAGCTTGCGGAGAATCCCCGGGGGCTTGTCCTGGGAGTGGGGGAGGGGGTTCCAGTTAAGAGCTCCCTGGTCCAGAAGTGGAATTGGGACTTTCACCGCAGGCAAAGGGTCCGAGGGGCCTTCCAGACCACCCTCAGAACGACAGTGTAAGGGTTCCCCAGGGCTGACCCAGAGCAGAGGAGGACTCCCGCGGGTTCCTAATGCCCCGACACCTCGCTCTCTCTTCCCAGAAGAGATCTGAGCACCCCCCACCGCGAGCTCTCTTCTCTTCTCCCCAGATCAGAGGTCATAGGATTTCTCTAAACGACCAGGGTGTAAATATTTTAGCCTTACGGGCCAAAAGGAAAAAAAAAATCGAGTTTAACCACAGCCTTACGACTTGTACTGCGCTGAGCCGCGCGGCGAACCAGTGAGAGCGCTTTTCTGTAGAAACCCTTCAGTTCTGCCTGCCTTCGTAGTGGGAAAGCAGCCGTATGTAAATGAATGACAGGGACTGTGTTCCAACACAACCTTATTTATGGACACTGAAATTTGAATTTTATATCATTTTATGCGCCACAGAATATTATTCTTCTCTTGATTTTTTCCCCCCCAGCTTTTAAAAATGTAAAAACTATTCTCAGCTCGTGAGCCTGTAAAAAAGCAGGGCTGCGGACCAGATTCGGCCAGTGGGCTGTAGTTTACCGACCCCTGACCTAATCTCAGATGGAAAATTGTCCTCCGGGGTAAGGTGGATGCACAGGAGAATTGGAGAATCGCTGTCAGAAAGGAGAACCGGCCATTTCCCGGGCGCCGCTGATGCTGTGGCTGGGAGGACCGCGCCCTGAATTGGTCTGACCTCTGCCCCCATTTTACAGATGAGCAAAACTGAGGCCCAGAGGTGCCCCTAGCTCTGTCACATGAACCCCAGGAGAGGCTTCTCTGTCCCAGGATGCAGAGCTGGGGTGTTCTGTCTCTTGCCTGCCTTCAGAGGTCAGGTCTCCCTTCCAGCTCACAATGCCTGAGGCTGTGGCCGAGACACAGGAAATGTGTGTGTGTGGGTCCCCTGGAGTCCCAGAGTGGCCGGGCTCCAGTGAGTCACCTCCCGTGAGTGGCGATGGTGCGCTCGGAGCCATCCCCGTGCTGTCAGTCGGCTCCCTCCTGACCACCCCGCCCCACGCTAGAGAGACTCCCTGCTGGCGCCGCAGGTGGCTTCGAGCATCCACTGACCAGGGTGAGAGGGGAGCTAAAAGCCCCCTCCGTGGGAAGGGAAATAGAAGGAACTTAGGCGCGGACATGAGATTTTTACGACGTCACATCCAATGCTGCTTGTGCTAGCTGGGACCGGAGTCCAGTTAATCTCTTTGAGCCTCAGTTTTTCCATCAGTAAAGTGGGGAAACAGCCTCTGCCTCTGAGCAGTTGCCGTAAGGATAGGTGGTCACATCTGTCAAGCGTGTGCCACGTAGTACAGAACTTTCACAGTCCCTTGATCGGCCACCCCTAGTGTTGTGCCTTAACCACAGAGCTACCAGCCATGTCTGTAGATAGCCACAGACGGAAACGCAGGACCTCGTGGCTGTGTCGCTGTTCTAAAGCGCGCAGTCACTGGCCTGCACTTGGGTGACATTTCCAGTGGGGGAGTTCCCTTCGTGGCTCAGTGGTTAAAGAATCTGACTAGGAACCATGAGGTTGCGGGTTCGATCCCTGGCCTTGCTCAGTGGGTTAAGGATCCGGCGTTGCCGTGAGCTGTGGTGTAGGTTGCAGAGGCGGCTCGGATCCCGCGTTGCTGTGGCTGTGGCGAAGGCCGGCGGCTACAGATGGCCTCTGGGGTCTGGGAACCCATTAAAATTGTATGCTGCCGTCTGTGAACGTGGAGAGATGTGTATTTTTCTGGGGAAGGCACCAGAGTTTTCATCAGATCCTCAAAGGCCTCTGCGTTTCCCCCCAAAGGTCATAGAACACGTATTATAAACACAACACTGAAGAGAGCATCGGACTTTTGAGCCAGATTCCGAAGTCTGGAACTCAGCTCCCTAACCCTGACATATAGCCTTGGGCACGTCGGAAGTCATCTAATTCAGATCTCAGCCCTAAAAGCTGTGACTAGCCTACCTGCCCCACGGAGCCCAGAATGACACGATAGCCCACGAGGGGAAAAGGCGGAGTCGGCAAGAACAGGCAGGGCTCTCGAAACAGCCACCGTGGCTCAGTGGTTAACGAATTCGACTAAGAACCATGAGGTTGCGGGTTCGATCCCTGGCCTTGCTCAGCGGGTTAAGGATCCGGCATTGCCATGAGCTGTGGTGTAGGTTGCAGACGTGGCTCGGATCCCGCGTTGCTGTGGTTGTGGCGTAGGCCAGTGGCTACAGCTCCAATTAGACCCCTAGCCTAGAAACCTCCACATGCCGCGGGTGCGGCCCTAGATAAGGCACAAAGACAAAAAATAAAATAAAATAAAATAAAATAAACAGCCATCAGGCAAGCAAGGGGCTTTGCAGGGAGCCGTCTTGCAGGGTCAGTTTGTTTGCTTCATATTTCAATCCTGGGGGTTTTAGAGGGGGCCAAACTAAGCTCTCAGGATAAGGAGGATTGTGGTGACCCTTGGGGAGGTTCAGTGAAAAGAAAGGGCACAGGAGTGCTGTGGGGTGTGACTAGGGTTGTAACTCTTGGCTAGGGTATTAGAAGCCCGTCTGCCCTTTGTGATGTGTGAAAATCCTCACTGCCTACTTAGGGTTTGTGCACCTTTTTTTTTTTTTTGTCTTTTTGTCTTTTTAGGACTGCACCCACGGCATATGGAGGCTCCCAGGCTAGGGGCCCAGTCGGAGCTACAGCAGCCGGTCTACACCACAGCCACAGCAACGCAGGATGCAAGCCGCGTCTGCAACCTACACCACAGCTCACGGCAACGCCGGATCCTTAACCCACTGAGCGAGGCCAGGGATGGAACCTGCGTCCTCATGGATGCTAGCTGGGTTCGTTAACCACTGAGCCATGACGGGAACTCCCCATTTTGTTTGTTTGTTTGTTCGATGTTTAAGTTCCTAGGCTAGGGGTCCAATCCAAGCTGCAGCGCGGGATCCAAGCCGCAAGTGCGACCTCCACCACAGCGCTCGGCAACACAGGATCTTTAAGCTGCTGAGTGAGGCCAGGGGTCAAAGTCAGGTTCATGGATACTAGTCGGGACCAAGCCACAGAGGGAACTCCAGGATTTGTTCATGTTTTTGCATGCTTGATGCATCAACAAAAAGTTTTCTCAAAAAAAAAAAAAAAAAAGGTTCAACTGAGAAAACTCGAAATGCAGTCTAAAATCACCCTCCGGGGGATTTTCCTATATAATTTTTCAGTTAGGGTAGCACATAGCTTGAAGAAAAGAGTAATGTATATATAAACGCAAATAACAGTCAGATTTTAAAATAATCCAAAGGCCAGATTTAAGCATCTTTCTTCTTCACGCAAACTGCTCTCCGAGTCTGCTTATATAACTTTTGCCTTCTTTAATTATCTCACAGGGCCCGCAGGCTGTCTCGGGCCTCCTCTCCGCCGTGGTGGACCTGCCTTGGTCTGGCCTATTTTGGGGTGGCCTGTCTGCCAGGGCGGGGGCTCTGCTCGGCACCCGCCTGATTCCAGAGCGCTGTCTGTCCCCCTCGCCTCTCCCGTTTAGGCTTCCCTCCAATGGATTTCTCTTCTCTGCCCCTCGTCATATGGTCCCTCTCTAGTGGTTTCTACTTAACAACCCACTGACCCCATCTGAGCGGGGAAAGACCTTCTGTTGACCCCACATTCCCCTCCAGAATTTTCTCTTCCGTTCAATCCAGAATTTTCAAAAGAATCTTCTCCTACATGGTGTCTCTGGGTTTGCTTCCACCCCACCCAGCCAGCAGCTAGGTCCCCCGTCAAGATCGCCCCATCACTAAATCCAGAGGCCTGATCAGGCGTCCACGCCGCCATTATAGCGGGAAAGCAGCATCAATGATTTGCAAACCCATGACTGTGGCTGTGTTTCAACAAAATTTTATTAGTGGACTATGAAATTTGAATGGTATTTTTTTTTTTTTTTTGGTCTTTCCAGGGCCACACCAACGGCATATGGAGGTTCCCAGGCTAGGGGTCGAATCGGAGCTACAGCTGCCGGCCTACACCACAGCCACAGCAACGCCAGATCCGAGCCGCAGCTGCGACCTACACCACAGCTCACAGCAATACTGGATCCTTAACTCACCGAAGGAGGCCAGGGATTAGACCCACATCCTCATGGATCCCAGTCAGGCTAGTTACCACTGAGCTATGAGCTGAACTCCTGAATTTTATGTAATTTTTATGTGTCACAAAATATCGTTCTTCTTTTGACTTTTTTTTTTTTAATTAACCATTGGAATATGCAAAGACCATTTTTAGCTCATCGGCCAGTACCAAGGCAGGCCAAGGGTGGGATCTGGTCAGTGGACCGGAGGTTGTCAGTCCCTGATCCCGATCCATGGTTCTCAACTGGGGCAGTTCCCTCACCACCAAAGCCCCACCACCAAGGGGCATTTGGTAGTGTCCGGAGACGTTTTGGGTAGTCACGACTGGGAAAGTGGTACCGGCATCTTGCAGGAAACCAGGGCCTCTGCTCAGCATCCTCCGGACCCAGGAGGCCCCCCCCCCAGCAGAGAACTGTCAGACCGGAGTGTCAGTCATGCTGTGGTTGAGAAATCCCGGTCTAAATGATCTCATCTGTTCTCAGGACTTTAAGTACCACTTGCACTGAGTGCTCTCAAATGTGTCTCCAGCCAAGAGCACCTTCCGACCTCCAGATCCAAATGGCCAAGGCTGTTCCTCCCTCCAGGCAGCCACAATCTTGGTAGGTGAAACCACTGGCCATGCCTTTTGCTCAGGCCAGACACTTGCCACTTGTCCTTGATTCCTCTCTTTTCCCCACCGTCCCCCGCCACATCCAGTCTGTCTGCACATCCTATAGACATCAAATCTCCCTCCAGATATGGGCTTATCTTCTCTCTCTTCCCTCTCGGGGCCACCTTCTCCCTCTTCTGTCCTGCCACCGTCACCTTAGACCTGGGCTATTTTAATAATTCCAAACCAGTCTTCCCACAACCTCTTTGCTTCACTTGGCCTCATCTCAGAGGAAACCTATTGGGACCTGCCTATCAGAAGGCAGATGTGCCACCACCAGGGACTCCCAGAGGTGTTTCCAAGTCTCTCGAGGTGGGTGTGCTGTGCTGCCCAGGCCTTGGGTTGAGACGGCAGACTCAGCTCCACCTGGAGACTATCTCACCTGGGTCCTTGCACAGGCAGGTACTCTCACAGATGCCAGAAGAAAATACAAAGAAACAAGATTGATTTTTTTTTTATGTCCCCCTGACACTAGTCTCCTTGCTCGTCATACCTCGTCTGTGTGTTTGTGCGTGAGTGTGCAGATAGGCACACTTAGGCCAGCTCCAGGTATACATAACAGGCCAAGTTTAGTGTGGGAGCCTTTGCCAAGGGCCTGTGTTGATCTTTAAGACCTTCTCCAAAACTTCTTTTGATGGCCCCTTAACCGGAAGCATGGAGGATTTGCTGTCCTCTGAGATTTACCCAAAGGAAAGACAACCATACCTTGTGGTTGGCCGTGAATGAGACCCCAGGCAGAGGCTCCAAAGCTTGTGTTGATCACAGGCCAATTCCCAGGGCGGCAGCAGCACTCAAACTTGACCTGCACAAACTCTAGATGTAAGAGCTACAAGCCTGTGTATATCCACCTGACACCTTCCCCGGCCCCACCCATCAGTTCCTCAAACGCCAGGTATCCTAATGAACCCATTTCCTGTTCCCCAAACCTGCTCCTCCTCCCAAGGAAGATGCCACCATCTTCCCGGTTGTGGTGGCTGAAGACCCAAGGCCATCCCTGACCAGCCCCCACCCTGTCGGTCCTCAGGGTTTGTGGGCAGCAGGTCTCGCATAGTTCTTGGCTCTGGCCACCACTTTTCTCCCCCTCCACTGTCTAGGCCCAGGTTACTTGTTGCCTGAATTACCCCACCAGCCTCCTCATCAAGCCGGGCTCCCTCTTTCTGTGCATTGCAGAGTCACGGGACTCTTGGGGGTCACTCCCTTCCTCCTGGTTCTGATCTGACTCTTTCCCGGCTCCGCCTTCAAGGGTCAGTTGAAAGTTCTCTCCCCTATAAAGCCTTTTCTGAGCCTCCTCTCCCTGCAGAGGTGAGAATGGTCCTTCCTGCCAGTCACCTCCTCATCACCCTTAGTTCTGTGCAAAACAAGCCCACTTATTACTAAGAGCTGCCACGGTTGGGGCCTTGCTTACTGGCGTGCCAGGTGATGCTCTAAATGTGCGTCAGAGATTACCTCGTTTAATGCTACCGCCCACCTTCCAGACAAGGAAACGGAGACAAGAGAGGTTATAACCCGTGCGACGTAATTAGCGAGCGACAGGCAGTCTCGCTTTTACAGCCCTGGCTCCTGTCGCTGATCTGCTTGTGGGAAGCCTGAATTCCCTGCTAAACTACTAGATCTATGAGGAGAGGAGCTATGTCTCTACATTGAATGAATGAATGAATGAATGGGCAATGGTTCTATCCCTTCAGACTCCTTGGAGGAGGGACCAGGACCGACCATACTCCAGGCCTGGAGGTTGCCAGTGGGGCTGCCCCGGGAAGAGAGGCTCTTCTGAGTAGGTCCTCCCCAGCCAGCACACGCTTTCCTTTGAATCCAATCCCCAGGTCTGCTGAGAGGGCCAGCTGGGCACAAGATCTGCATGAGGAAAAACGAGAATAGGTAGATTCTAGACCAGACCTAGAACTGCGTACACCCAAATAGCTCCCCCCTTACAGGTTTAGAGCCTATAAAGTCTGTAAAGGGGAGAGAGAAGATGAAGCGCCCCCTGGGGTGGAAGTGGCCCCGAGTGCCTGAGGACCAGGTGAGCACTTTATCCCTGCAGCCTGGTCAGCAGGACCCAGAAGGAAGACATGGGTAATAGAGAATACTGAGGAGTTCCCGCCATGGCTCAGAGGGAGCGAACTCGACTAGTATCCGCGAGGATGCGGGTTCTACCCCTGGCCTCGCTCAGTGGGTTAAGGATCCAGCACTGTAGTGAGCTGTGGTGTAGGTTGCAGATGCGGTTCAGATCCCACGTTGCTGTGGCTGTGGCGAAGGCCGGCAGCTGTAGCTCAGATTTGACCCCTAGCCTGGGAACCTCCATATGCCGCGGATGTGGCCCAAAAGAAAGAAAGGAAAGGAGGAGGGAGGAAGAAAGAAGAAGGAAGGAAGGAAGGAAGGAAAGAAAGAATATTGCCTCTCAGGCTCACTCACCCAAAGAGATCAGCTCAATTTAGAAAGAGTCACTCCGTTATGAAAATGCAGACTTTGTAAGGGTAAGGCTCTAAAACCTGGTGCCACTGAAATACTCTTATCTCCAGCCTTAGACTTGGCAGCGAGTACTTCTGCTGTCCCCAGGCAGCCCAGGCCCTTTTCTCAGCCCGGGCCTGTCTGCCCCTCCACGGGGGTGGCTGCTGCTCCGAGTACAAATGCTAATTATGCCCTGAGCACAGCCGGATTTTTCTCTGCTTAATTGTCCCAGACACAGCTGTCCCTGCCCAGTTGGTCCTTGGTTACCTCCATGCACCCAAACCCACCGTAGAACCCGCTAAGCGCCCTCACTCAAGGGGCAGCCTCCAGCCCAGCTTCAGTGATGTGGCTTCAGACTCCACCCCCCACCCCACCCCAGGAAGACGGGCACCGCTGCCCAGGAACGGGCTTCAGGCTTTTATCCTTCATGGCCACACTCAGAGCTCTCGGCAAAGGCTTCTTCAGCATTCGACGCTCGGGGGCAGCATAGACCCTCACTGGTTACTTGTACCCCCGCCCCCACACACACACCCTGCAAAGTCTAGAACTGGTGGGAGGGACCCTTGGTTAACCTGACATACCACAAAGAACCTTCTGAGAAGCTTCTTCCCAGGCGCAAGAAGAGGTGGGTTGGGGGAGTTCCTGTTGTGGCTCAGTGGAAGAGAACCCGACTAGTGTCCAGGAGCATGCAGGTTCGATCCCTGGCCTCTCTCAGCGGGTTAAGGATCCGGCATTGCTGTGAGCTGTGGTGTAGGTGGCAGTTGCGGCTCGGATCCCATGTTGCTGTGGCTGTGGCAGAGGCTGGAGGCTGCAGCTCTGAATCGACCCCTAGCCCGCCAACTTCCACATGCTGCGAGTGCGGTCCTAAAAAAAATAGAAAAAAGAAAAGGTGGGTCGGCACAGCCTTCAGATGACTGTGTGCCCATCAAGGAGAGGGCCGGACCCCTGCCTAGAACGGCCCCAGCTCTGTATACAGGGAGGCCTCTCCTCCGAAGCCAGTGGGTCACCCCCTGCGGCAGCAGCCGCCTCCTGGTCTCCTCTGAGATGGCAGAGAAATCAGCCGTCTGTCCATACCTGCCTTCTCATCACTTCTTTCTGATTAAATTTCTTTTTCTGGCTTCTAGAAAGGAAACGTCTTGCACTCCCAGGAGCCTTCCCACCTTTCCCGCTGTACCCTGAGGTGTTGAAGCCCAGGGGAAGGTGGAGGGGGGGAGGGGGAGGCCGCACGCAGGGACTTGGGTGGCAGGACAGCAGCTCTGCCACCCGGGAAAGCTCACCCAGGGGAGGAAAGGGCTGTTTCGCAAGCGAGGCCGGGCGGGCACTCTGAGCTGGCCCATCGGCCCTGGCACGCAGCTGGGCCTGTTAGGAAATCCAGGAGCCGCTCTGTCTGCTTTCCAGCAGGCGCCACTTCTCTTTCCACTGCTTTGCTCAATTCACGGCTCGGCTCCAGGGCCGGGCTGGCGGGCGGGCCGGGCACCCTTTGCCACAGGCCCAGTGCCCAGGAGCACCCGCTCCTGCCTCGGCCCGGGTTATCCCAGGGCGGGGGGGGATGTCCCTGGGCCTGGGCCGCAGGAACCACGTCGATGAGGCCAGCCGGCTCCGGTGGTCGTCTCGGGTGGGAGGGCACGGTGCCTCTCGGGGAAGGGTTCCAGACTGTTTCCTTCTCGGTGGAGCTCCAACGCCCTTATCTCCTTTCCTGCCAGGCGGAACTCCTCACTAGTCACACACAAAAGAAAACCCCACCCAAGACATACCACCCCCCCAACCCCCCCCCCACAGGCTTGAATGGGGAGGGCTTGCCTCTTGTTCCGTTCAGGCCACTTGGTTATCAGTCAGGGGAGCAGCAAGTGCAACTTGAGCTACTACCAAATGGTTGGTCCAGGAGGGGTGGAAGGGCAAGTTGAAGAGACAAGGACATCTGAAAAATGGAGCTACCTCGGAGGCTGGCTGAAAGCTTTTGGCCCTGTCAATCAATTGAGAGGTTTCTTGGAGGAAAAACAACCCCAGCGTGGAGGTGGGCGGGCAAAGGCCACTCACAAGGTCCAGAGCTGGGGGGGGTGGTGGGCCTAACTAGAACAAGGGGTGGGAGCGGTCGGAATAAGCAGGCCTCGTCCAGTCCCTCGCTTGCGCTCCTTGCAAACATGCATCTTATTCCCGATTGATAGAACATGAGGATATGGGCCTAATGGTCACAGGAATATGGAAAAGTGAAGCTGAACAGAAACAGGCTCACAGACATGGAGAACAGACTTGTGGTTGCCGAGGGCGAGCGGGAGGGAGTGGGATGGACTGGGAGTCTGGGGTTAATAGATGCCAACTATTACGTTTAGCGTGGATGAGCAGTGAGGTGCTGCTGTATAGTGCAGGGAACTATATCCAATCGCTTGTTTTTTGGTTTTTGATTTTTTTTGCTTTTAAGGCTGCACCTGCAGCATGTGGAGGTTCCCAGGCTAGGGGTCGAATCGGAGCTGCAGCTGGAGCCTACGCCACAGCCACAGCAACGCCAGATCTGAGCCGTGCCTGTAACCTACACCACAGCTCATGGCAACGCCAGATCCTTATCCCACTGAGCGAAGCCAGGGATCGAACCCACAACCTCATGGTTCCTAGTCGGATTCGTTTCCTCTGTGCCACGACGGGAACTCCTATATGCAATCACTTGTTGGAAGATCATATGAGAAAAAGAATTCATATAGATATGTGACTGGGTCCTCACTTTGCTGTATAGCAGAAACTGACAATATTTTAAATCAACCATAATTTAAAATTTTTTAAAAAGGAACACGGAAGCTCAGGACTCTCAGCTGACTGCAGGGTTTATAAGACTTGTCACTGAGAACTGAAAGTAGAGCCCAGACCTTGCAGCTCCTGACCCCGTCCCAGGCTCGCTGTAGAGCCTGAGAAGAGCAGTCTGCCCCAGCGCCTTCAAACTTGCTGTTGAGCTGCGCTTCCTGGAGGCAGGGAGCTGCCCTAGTTGACCTCCCAAGGTCTCATTCCAGCCCAGTGGCTGTGGGGCCCCCTATTCTACAGGCGAGTTGCTATGGGAACTATAACTTTGAATTTCCTGGCTCTGGGGCTGTGAAAATCACAACCTGAACCTTCCGCTGATGTGGGTTTCTCGATTAATTTCCTGTTTGATTGTTTACTTTAGAGAGCGGAAAATGCCTAGTTCCCTCCACCAGAGACTTATCACACCCTCCCCCGCCCCCACCAAAACCCAGCAAGGTCAAGTCCAGGCCTCAGGTGGGTGGAGGTTGAGGGGAGACGGGAGCCAAGGGACAGGGCCAGGGGCCAGGGGCCAGGGGCGGCCCCCCTAGGAGCAGATGACAACCTGGGCTGCCCTCCCCCGCCCTGCCCTCTCCTGTACTGGCCGGGGTCCCAGCCTGGTGGGCGCCAGGAGGGACCTATGAGTTCAGAGACTGACCCAGTGAGGGGCGTCTGCCTGCTGCCCGGGGCCTCAGGGCACCCCAACCCCCACCCCCTGCTAGCCCAAACCTCTCCCCTCGTCTCAGGGAGCCACTCACGCTGGGTCAGACACGACACACAGTCATTCCTTCAGAGAGGTGTCCAGAGGGTGCTCTCATAGGGGGATGGTGGTCCCAGGTGCCACCTACTGTCTCTGGGCCAAGCCCTCCCGCCCAGTGTCCCCCAGAGGAAGCTTGGGGAGCACCTGCTTTTTCCACCTGCTTCTCCTTCATCTGCTTTCCAGCCGAGAGTGGAGGACAGTGCACCTCTTACCATAGTCCCGTCCGGTTCCGGCTCCCATCCTAGGGGAGCAGCTGGCGCTGGCAGTCCCGGGTGAGGTCAGGTGAGGCCTTGCGGCAGGTGTCCTGATCTTCTGCCGTGATAACCACCTCTCACTGGGAGCAGGGCCACTCTGTCACCTTCAGAGCCCTTCTCCCTCCTTCGTCTGCTGAATTCCGCAGAGATGGACAGGAGTGCTTGGGTACCGGGGGGAGATGGTACGCCAGGCTGGAGGTGTACTGTCTAGTTGGGTAGTGGCGGGGGGCGGCTGCCCTTGTCTGGGTGATTGTTATAGTGTCATCATCCAAATCAGGGCACTTCGGAAATCCAAAGGAGTGCCATTACTAGTTATTTGGGGCGAACACTGTGACCATCCCAGGCAAACCAGGTGTGCGGTCCCCCCCCCGACCTCTGGCCGACCTCTCCCCATTACTTTAGCCTTGTGTATGTGGGACTTACTCGTGGGGCAGCAGTTATGTCCTTTGCCTTTGGAGGCGGACCAGACCTGGGTTCCACGCCGGTTTTCCGTTACCCGTGCACTCGTGGGGAGTTCCTGTCACTCTCCGTGACTCGGTTTCTGCAGCTCTAAAAGGAATATAACGACAATGATATTTAACTCAGGTAAACAGGCATAAGGATACAATGGATTTTAAAACATGCACAAAGCGGAGTTCCCACTCAGTGGTTAACGAATCCGACTAGGAACCATGAGGTTGCGGGTTCGATCCCTTGGCCTTGCTCAGTGGGTTAAGGATCCGGCGTTGCCTTGAGCTGTGGTGTAGGTTGCAGATGTGGCTTGGATCTTGCGTTGCTGTGGCTGTGGTGTAGTGGTGCAGGCCGGTGGCTACAGCTCCGATTCGACCCCTAGCCTGGGAACCTCCATATGCCGCGGGTGTGGCCCTGAAAAGACAAAAAAAAAATTAAAATAAAAAGTAAAACATGCACAAAACTTGACATCTGGAGTAGGCAGTCCAAAAATAAAGCCAGGGGCTGATGGAGGCCCCGGAAGGTGTGATTCAGCCCTCAGGAGACTCCTTCTTGGAAGGTAAAAACCTCAGGGCTGCCTCAGGCATTTTGTGTTCACCCTTTAGAAGAGATCTGTGGACATCAGGGCAGTGAATACAGAAAAGGACAGGCAAGGCTTCTAGAAGGCAAGACAAGGGCATTAAAGGAGAAGCTGGGAAGTGTTGATAGAAGTCACAGCCAAGGTCCCTCAAAGCCCAGTGCAGGGTCCTTTGAACGCATGGCTACAGGGACTCTGTAAACAGAACTCGCCTCCTGTCCAGGCCACTGGCCAGGGCCTGGCCCCCAAGAGGAGCCACTGGAGCCGTGGCCCTGTCCTCTGGCCCTGGTGTCCGCAGAAGGATTCAGTGTCTGCTCTGAGCCCCAGATTATGTTTCCACCCCCTGGGGCCAGCTGTGGGATGAAGCCTTCCCCCGTGTGACATTTACTGTGGCCACTTTGTACAGGCGGTTTGCAAGCTCTGCAGGAAGCAGGCTAATTATTCCCCCCAGGGCGCCTCGTCTGCAGGGAGGGTGCCTGCCTGTCTTCGTTAGGAGGGCTGACAGCCAGACCACAGGGCACAAGCTTGGACTGAAGGCCAGCTCAGGACCATGAATTTCCTTGACATCCAGGGCTTCGTATTAGGCTAGTGGAAAAGTGACATTGGAGGCATATTCGCCTATCTTGGGGATAACGGAAATGCAGGTGGGCATGGAGTGATGAGAATAAGTAATGAACATAAAGCAACACTTATTTCCTAGCAGCGTGAGCATTTAACACGTGTCCCTGTATCCACAGCCAGACCATTGCCTCTTGTCCATTGCAGAGGAGTGACAGTCTTTCTCTTATTTAAGGCTAATCTATCACTCGACCCTCTCCTCCCTAACCCCTCTCTCCCACATGCTGTGTGCTCATCTCTGCCTCTGCTCAGGTCTCTTCCGCTGTACCAACAATTCCGCCTGACCCCAGGCCAGTCTCTTTCTCCTAGCATTCTACCCTTCTCTTCCACAGGCAAGTTCCCAACAAGAAGAAAGAAAAAGAGAGGGGGAGGAGGAAAGGAGAGTGAGAGACAGAGAAGAAAAAACAGAAACCCCCAGAGCAAAAGAAAGAGTCCACACTTTTTTTTTTTTTTTTTTTTTTTGGCTACCCCGCATATATAGAGTTCCAGGGCCAGGGATCAGATCCAAGCTGCAGTTGTGACCTACACTGCAGGTCCTTTAACCCACTGTGCCAGGCCGGGGATTGAACCTGTGTCCTGCCGCTAGAAAGACACTGCGGATCCCATTTCACCACGGTGAGAACTCCAAGGGTCCACTCTTTCTGTCTCCTCTTCCTGATCTCACTCTCCCTCTCCAGCCCCACGTTACCCAGGCTTCCACCCAGCCCTCGCTCTGCATGAAGTCAGCATGGCAAAGGTCTCCTAATCACGAAATGCAGGGGCCCCTGGTCATTGTTCATCTCACTTGACCTCTCTGAGCATTTGACACCGTTGACCTTGACCTTGTCAACAAGAAATGACCTTGACTTCTTAGCCCTCCCTTGGCTTCCCATGACATCACTTTGTCCTGCTCTGCTTAGCTCTCTGACCACCCTCTTCCTCCTTTGGGGGTTCCTCCTCCACCACCACCCTTTAAATATTGCTCTTGCCAGGTTTGGAGCTCTCATCCTCTTCTCTTCTTATGCCACGTCATCCCCAGGTCATCCCACACCTGTGGCCCTGACTCATACCTGGGCATCAATAACCACAGGTAGCCAGTCTCCCATGAGTCACCTTCCCGGGTCACCCCCAAGAACTGCAGATTCAACGTTTCTAACACCAGACTCATTCCTTTCTTCCCAAACCACCTCTTCCTGCCTTCTGAATATCGTTGGTGGTACCCTAGTTCATCCAGTCGACCAAGCCCCAACCCGGGCGTTGTCCATCATCTGCAATGTCCTTTTCCTCACCCTTACTGCTACCTCCTAAACCTTTCCCCTCCCACTCTTCCTGCCTTCGCTCAAGCCATCGTCATTTCTCACTGGTCTCCTTGTTTCCAGTTCTCCCCCCACCCCACCAGCTCCAGCCTACTCTCCACACTGCAAACAATATCACCCCACTCACCAGTTGAAATTCTTTTTTGGTGACTCTCTAGTTCATTAGGATATAATCCAAACCCAGTAGCATGACATCCAGTGCCCTTTTGCATGTGGCCCTGGCCTTCTTCATCATCCTATTCTCTCTCTCCTCCTAGCACCGTATATTTTAGCCTCTTGAAATACTTCTTATTCACCAGTGCACTCCACTAGTTCACTTTTTGTTTGTTTGTTGTTGTGCCTATACCATGTGCTGCTGCTTATGTCATATGCCTGGTGTGTTTTTCAACACCCAGTTTTCAACCCTATATTCCTAATCCACTCAGTTCCCCCTACTAGGCTGTCAGTTACAAGTCTTATGCTTCTTGTCATCCTTGTACTTACACAGTGTTTAGCACATAGTAGGTGTTCCATAAACGTTGTTGAAAGGATGGCTCGATGGATGGATGAGTGGGTGAGATCAGATGGGTAGATAGGTAGACAGACGAAAGGACAGGAGGGTGGACGGAAGGCTGGATGCATGATCTGTGTGTAGGTTAGAGAATGGATGCATTGGTGGATGGATGAATGGATGGATGGATGTTTAGATGGATAAATGGTAGCCAATGCAGACAGATAATGGGTCAAATCATTTCCGTTTTGTGAAGTCCCAGTTTGACTATCATCACTAGGCAACAAAATTAAGAATTATGAGATCCGGAGTTCCGATGTTGGCTCAGTGCAAACGAATCTGACTAGCATCCATGAGGACGCAGGTTCGATCCCTGGCCTCACTCAGTGGGTTAAGGCTCTGGCGTTGCCGTGAGCTGTGGTGTAGGTTGCAGACGTGGCTCGGATCTGACGTTGCTGTGGCTGTGGGGTAGGCCTGTAGGTGCAGCTCTGAATGGACTCTTAGCCTGGGAACCTCCGTATGCCACAGGTGCAGCCCTAAAAAGACAAAAAAAAAAAAAAAGGAGATCCAACCAGCAAAATAAGAATTAGCTAATGTGGGAGAAATTAAACTAATTCCCCAAGAAATAGGACGCTGATCCAAGACTTCTCAGCAGCTTCCAGTTCTTCTTAGAGGTTTCTCTATTAACCAGAGAAAACTGTACCTGTGGCCTCTCCCCGTCTCCACGAGAGTGTCACGAGGATAAATGGGGTGGTAGGTTACAAAGCAGGTCCAGATCTTCATGAAAGATATATGTTTATAAAGACACACGTAATAACAAGAATAACACCTTGCATTTGAGTCGAGCGTTGCACTTTTGAGAACTCTCACTACATTATCTCAACAGATGCTCAGAACAATTCTAGGCAAGTCTTGTACCCATTCTCAAGTGAGGAAACTGAGGTGCAGAGTGACTACGCCCCGGGGTTACTCATAGCCAGTAGTAGGTCTTCTGAGTCCAAACCTGCCACAGGTTTTTGATGACAACCTTTCCTGCCTCCCTGAAGAGACCCAGACATAACAATTCAAGGTCGTTATCAGGAGCTGTCCTCTTGACGCAACTGGAGATACCAGCCCAGGTCCACCAGAGGCACAGGGTGGAGGGGCCCTGACTCAAACCTGAGGGCGCTCCTGAGATGCAGGTGGCCCCGTGCAGCTCCTCAGCCGCCACCCCTCTAGACCACGTACCCCACTTCGGGGCCATCTCCCCTGGCCCCCCTCATTCTGCCGTCTCTCCCCTGTCTCTCTAAGGTCAAGGCTTGTGCCCATCTCTGTGGCTTCCTCGGCCGCCGGAGACCTCCAGCTCCCACTCTCGCCTCTTCTTTTTCTCTCGCTTCTTCCGGAGGCTTCTTGCCAGCTGGCAGGGTGTCCGGCCCTCCTGCAGGCCCAGCCAATCAGAGCCCTGGGTTTGTTCCCCAGCGAAGTAGCCAATCACATGAGCTCTAACATCTTCTCACTTTTGCTCCCTTATTGCCCACCCTCGACCACCGCCAAAGGAGGGGTCCCCCACTGCGAGAGAGGCCTGACTGAACTTATACTGTGGTGGCCTCAGGGGGTTGTTCTGCCAAGGTTGGCGCCATGCTCTTGGTGGGCGGCGATGGTCAGGACGGGCTGGAAGAAGCTGATATCGAGCTCTTGCTCCCCTCTGCGTGGAAGGCAGCTGCCTGGGTCCTTCCATCAGCACCCTCTTTCCCTTCCCAGGGGGTGCATCCCCAGCCGCGAGCCTGGCTGCATCCTGGGCACGCCCTAGGCAACAGGCCCCTGCCCTCGGGACCGTCCCCCGGGACTCCGCCGTGTTCTTCGCGGGGAGCTGCCTTTCTCCCTTTTGCTGTCGGGCCTCCCACAGCCTGACTCCGAGCACCTTGGCCCCTCCCCGAGGGAGGATGTGATGGGTGTGCCCACAACAAGTCTCCAGCGGAGACAATAGGACAGGAATGCATTAGCTTCCGAACAAACACTGTGTGGGCTCGCGCAATTGCCTTGGATTCTCGTCCAAGAAACACATTTCGCTGTTCGAGGGTGCGGGTGGTTGCCTGCCTCAGCCCGCCCACACCCCTTTCTGTGCCAAAGACTTTGATGAGCGGGTTGCGCCTCCCCCTCCCCCGGGGCCCTCAACCTCCAGGTCGGTCTCCCTGCCTCCCTCCTCAGTAGCTTTTCTTCCAAAAGAGCAGATAGCAGAGGAGAGGGACAGTCCTGTCCAGGCAGGGAATGGCCTGACCAGCAAAGAATGTCTACTCCCTGTTACTGCTTTTTTTTTTTTGTAATTAAAGTAGGGTTGATTTACAATGTTGTATCAATTTCTGCTGCGCAGCAAAGTGACCCAGTCATACATATATATACATTCCTTTTTCCTACTATCTTCCATCAGTGTCTATCCCAAGAGATTGTATGTAGTTCACTGTGCCATACGGTAGGGCTTGGTGGTATCCATTCTAAATGTGATGGTTGGCATCTGCTAACTCCAGACTCCCAGTCCATCCCCCCCCCCACTCTTGGCAACCACAAATCTGTTCTCTATGTGTGTGTCTGTTTCTGTTTTGTAGATAAGTTCATTTGTGCCATATTTTCAATTCCACATATAAGTGATGTCATATGGTATTTGACTTTCTCTTTCTGACTTACCCCAGTTAGTATGAGAATCTCTAGTTCCACCCATATTGCTGCAAATGGCATTGTTTTGTTCTTTTTATGGCTGAGTAATATTCCATTGCATATATGTACCACATCTTCTTAATCCATTCCTCTGTCGATGGCCATTTAGGTGACTTCCACGTCTTGGCTATTGTGTATAGTGCTGCTGTGAACATAGATAGAGGTGCATGTATCTTTTTGAACTGTAGGTTTATCCAGTATATGCCCAGGAGTGGGATTGCTGGATCATATGGCAGTTCTATATTTAATTTTCTGAAAAGCCTCCATACTGTTTTCCATAGTGGTTGTACCAGTTTACATCTCTGCCAACCATGTAGGAGGGTTCCTTTTTCTCCATACCCTCTCTAGCATTTGTTAGGTGTAGATTTATTAATAATGGCCATTCTGACTGTTGTAAGGTGATACCTCATTTCAATTTTGATTTGCATTTCTCTAATAATTAGTGATGTTGAGCAGTTTTTCATGTGCCTACTGCCTGCCAATTGGCCATTTTAGCTTTTTTTTTTTTTTTTTTGCTTTTGTGGACTGAACTGGCAGCATATGGAGGTTCCCAGGTTAAGGGTCGAATTGGAGCTACAGCTGCAGGCCACAGCCACAGCCACAGCAATGCCAGCTCTGCAACCTACACCATAGCTCATGGCAATGCTGGATCCTTAACCCACTATCCCAAGGCCAGAGATAGAACCTGCATCCTCATGGATACTAGTTGGGTTTGCAATCTGCTAAGCGACAACAGGAACTCCCGTTTTTAGCCATTTTTAAGTGTACAGTTCAGTGGCATTAAGTACATTCACCTTGTTGTGCAACCATCACCACTGTCCATCTCCAGAACTTTTTCATCTTACAAAGCTGAAACTCTGTACTCATTAAACACTAGCTCCCCTTTACCTCTTCCCCAGCCCCTGGCAACCACCAGTCTACTTCCTGTCTCTGAATTTGTTCCAGGCCCCTCAAACAAGTGGAATCGTGTAATAGTTGTCCTTTGGTGACCGACTTGTTTCACTCGGCATAATGTCTTCAAGGTTCATCCATGTCGCAGCATGTGACAGGATTTCCTTCCTTTCTAAGGCTGAATAACAGTCCATTCTCTGGATGGGCCACATCTAGTTTATTCATTCATCCATCGGTGGCCACTTGGGTTGCTTCCATGCTTGCCTGTTGTGTTGTGTGTACATGGGTGGACAAGTATCTTTTCAAGTTGCCACTACTTTCTGAGACTCATGGAGTTAAATAATACATTGTCTCCAGAAGATCCCAGATAGAACAGCAACAGCAGAGCTCCTTGGCCCCCTCAGTGTACCAGCACCCATTCATCCCCAAACTAGCTGTCCTTTAGGGGAGCCCTGAAGAAATGGAACACAAGAGCAGGTCAGTTTTGGCCAAGACAGAAAAGAAAGGAAAGATCTTGCCCTTGGGACATTGCCCACAAAGAGCCAGTCAAGGAAGGATTCCTTCTAACCCACTGATCCCCCAGGGGCATGGGAGCCCCTCAGGGGTCCTGGGGAGGGAGCCCCATAGAGTTGCATCAAGGGTTCCCCCCGGGTTAAGGCAGGCCAGCCTCCTGTTTGCCCACCCAGAGCAGCAGGGTGTGACATCCTGGCTGGGACGCGGTCCCTTCTGTGGCCCTTCAGCCCTAAGGCTCTGAGGGTCCACCCTCAAAAGCTGGCGAGGGAGTTCCCTTCGTGGCTCAGTGGTTAACGAATCCGACTAAGAACCATGAGGTTGCGGGTTCGATCCCTGGCCTTGCTCAGTGGGTTAAGGATCCGGCGTTGCCGTGAGCTGTGGTGTAGGTTGCAGACACGGCTCGGATCCCGCGTTGCTGTGGCTGTGGCAAAGGCCGGCGGCTACAGCTCCTGTTAGACCCCTAGCCTGGGAACCTCCATATGCCACGGGTGCGGCTCTACATAAAAAAAGGCAAAAAGACAAAAAAAAAAAAAAGCTGGCGAGGAGAGGCCAGGACAGCATAGCGTTTTCAGGGAGAACAGGACATGGCCTGCAGCCCCCAGTTCCCTTCCTGAACTCTGCATCTCAGCAACCGAGAGAAAAAGGGCAATGAAAACGCCCCAGTCCTGCAATCTAAAAGAGGATGCAGATGAACCTATCTGCCAAACAGACTCACAGATCTGAAGGACAGCTTTTGGTTACCAAAGGGGCGGGGGGGACGGAGGGGCTGGGAGTTTGGGGTTAGCAGACGTAAACCGTGACACAGAATGGATAAACTGCAAGGTTTTACTGTATAGCCCAGGGAACCGTATCCCATATCCTGAGATAAACAGTAACAGAAAAGACTATCAAGAAGAATGTTTGCGTCTGTACAACTGACTCATTTTGCTGCACAGCAGAAATGAATGCACCACTGTAAATCAACTACACTTCAGTATGTATGTATGTATTTATTTAATTATCTTTAGGGCCGCACCCACGGCATATGGAGGTTCCCAGGCTAGGGGTCTAACAGGAGCTGTAGCCGCCGGCCTTTGCCACAGCCACAGCATTGCGGGATCCCAGCCGCGTCTGCAACCTACACCACAGCTCACGGCAACGCCGGATCCTTAACCCACTGAGCAAGGCCAGGGATCGAACCCGCAACCTCATGGTTCCTAGTTGGATTCGTTAACCACTGAGCCACGACGGGAACTCCTACTTCAGTTTTTAGAAGTTAAAAAAAAAAATGCTTTGACGCATCAAAACAACAACAAAAAACCCCAAACAGAAGAAACCCCCAGGTCCTCCCCTGCTTCCGTGAGAAAAGCCAGCAGGCTGCTTTCTAGAGGACCTATCGCAAGATGTGAGTCTTGGCTTATCACAGACTTTCCCAAACAACCGAGGGAAATTTCCGATAAGGGTGGAGGAGAGGCTTGGGGGTGAGAGCCGGCCCTCGGCCCTGCTCGAGAGCCCCCACCCTGAGTCTGTCCCCCACCCCGGTAGCCAGGAACCCAGGGCTCCCCCAACCCCAACCCCTACCCCACCCCACCCCCACCCGGGGCAGGGAGCTGGCCAACGGGGAGTTTGGATGTGCAGGGCAGAGGATGTAGTCTGGTCACAAAGATGTGGGAAGGAAAGGAAGAACAGAAAAGCCTGGGCCCGCTCTGCCTCGGGTGCTGAAAGGGAAAGAGGAGACAGCGCTCCAGAGGCTGTTCGTGCAGCGTGGACAGAAGTCGCAGGGCCACGCGGAGGGCGAAACAGCCGCATTTCAGAGCACTTGTTTGCCACCCCCACCCCCGACTCTTCGTGGTATTTCCCATCGTGTTACCTCACATGTCCCGAAGGCTCAGAACCCCCAGGAAGCCGATCTCAGAGCAGGACATGATCCCAGATTCATCTCAATTCACCCGACAGGCGTTACCGAGCACCTCCTAGGTGACAGCGGCATGCTGGGGGCCCCCAGAGCGGGACCCCCTCTCTCTTCCCATCAGCTCCCCGTCTCCCTGCTCCCCGCGTCTCCAACCAGCTGCCACCACCTACTCTGTCTCTAGGAAGTCCTTTCCCACCAGATCCCCTATTTTTCCCCTTTCTCGTGATTTCTCCCAGCAGTTCTTATTTTAAGGATTTTCTCCCGTCTAAGCGCTGTGGCAAACCTACGCGGGAACAAACCACAGAAAGAAGTTCCGGCGACCTCAGAGCTCTCTTAGTATTCGTCCCCGTGTTCCTTGCAGAGTGAATCGGGCCAGCTCCTCTTCTTCTGCCCCCCACCCCCCCATGCCATCCCAGACAGTCACGGGACACCACACACACACACACACACACACACACCCGCTGCTAAGTCCTGGAACCAGCTCCTCCCACAGCAGGCTGGGCTGGATGCTGGACCACGTGACTCAGGTAAGCCCGTTGCCAGGTGAGTCACCTCCCAGCCTGCTTTCTGGTCCACACTCTGGTCTCCTGGGTTTTCTAGATGAGGGACGCCTTTCTTAGTGTGACCCCCAGAACTCCCCCCACCCACAACACTGACTCCACGGGAGCTTCTCTTGGCTCTCCTGGAGGGTCTGCAGCCCTGGGAGGTTAAGAAAACTCCAGAAGCAGGTGTCAGTGAGGAGTGGGAGGGACAGCTGTGTTGCAGAGTGCTCCTCTCCGTGGACGTATCTTCATTATTTCACCAGTCCCCTTGTTGGTGGCCATTCGAGCTATTTGCAATAGTGCAGCAAAAACCTTATATCCAGGAGTTCCCATCGTGGCTCAGCGGTTAACGAACCCTACTGGTATCCATGAGGACGCAGGTTCGATCCCTGGCCTCGCTCAGTGGGTTAAGGATCCGGCGTTGCCGTGAGCTGTGGTGTAGGTCGCAGACACGGCTTGGATCCTGCGTTGCTGTGGCTGTGGCGAAGGCCGGCGGCTACAGCTCCGATTGGACCTGTAACCTGGGAACCTCCATATGCCGCGTGTGCGGCCCTAAAAGACCAAAAAAAAAAAAAAAAAAAGGCTTATATCCAGGGCCTGGTGCCTGTGGGGGCAGGGCCACAAGTGTAGGGAGACAGCACCTCTGGGTTAGAGGGTCTGCACGCTTGTAATGTGAACAGTTATCAGCAAATTGCCATCTAGAGATGTGTTTCTGTTTCCACAAACACTGTATGTTGGCAGACACGTCGATTATAATTTTGTGCCCTGTCTGCTCTGGCAGAAGCCCTGGCCGAGGAGGCAATCCTGAGGCAGAGCCCTGAATAAAGTGAGGGAGGAACATCTGCACAGACCTGGTGGCGGAGAATTCCTGGTTGCCAGGAGCTCCGAGGCCAGGATCAGTGGGGTCAGTGGGCAGAGCGTGCCCACCAGTGGCCGTCCGTGCCCGTCCCTGTGTGGCTGACACTGTTCCCTTCCCCAGATGGTCCCTTTCTTCTCTGCTGGCTCATCCTTTGAGCAGCTCCAGGCTTGCTTCCGCTCCTTTGTCCCCAAATGATTTCCTTTCCACCTGTCTGCTCAGACCAGTTCACCTGCTCAGTGCTGACAGAGATACCAAGAGAAAGGGGATCTGGTCCCTGTGAATGATTCTGGTCATTGTGGCTCCAACAGACTGGTCCCTTGGACTCATTTGATACTTAGGAAGTGCATGCCCACCCCACCCCCATGCTCGTGGCTCCTGCAGGGCTGGGGGCTGCACTGTGACAGAAAAAAGGAAAGGTAAGATAGGTGTGAGGAATCTGGGTTTCCAGCCTGCATCAGGAACAGCCCCCCAGGCTGTGTGTGATTTCACCTTGACCCTAGCCTGTCCAGATGAGAAACTCTGACCCCGGTTCTGTCAGTGGACGAGGAAGCTGACCCAAAAACTACCTTCCCCTTGAGCTCTCTTCTTACCCTCCACCCTTCCTTTAAAACAAAAACAATGCATAAATCACAGCGACCCACATTTAGCAAGTCCCATGCTGTGGCCAGGAGCTGTGCTGATATTAAAGGGCAGCAGAGATGAATGTCACACCTGCCCTTGCCTTCAGGAAGCCCCAGGTCACAGTGGAAAACATCTTTCCACTTGCGTGGCAGGCTGAGGGGTGGGAAAGGCGGGGGGTACTCAGGAGTGAGAAGCAGAAGGGGGCACTCGGCCTGGGGGGTGGCAGCTGGGGGGTGGGGGTTGATCCAGAAGTCTCCAGGGAGATCTGGGAAGTGACCTGGGTCTTGAAGGAAGAGAAAGCATTGAGACGGAGGGTTCCAGCAGATAGAAAAATCACTTGGAGCGGATGTTCTGATGGATAGAATCATCAGCGTGTGGGGGAGTGAGGTAGAGATGGACCTGAGATGTATTTAGGGGCGGGGAGAAGATGCTTGAGCAGGAAAGGGACCAGTAGAAGTGGTCAGTGGGGCTTGGGGGGAACATGATGGGAAAATTTCTCTGAAGCTGTGTCTGGCGGGAATTTTTACTGGGGGTTCACGGAACAGCATCCAACCATCAAAAGGAATGAAGAACTGACCCAGGCTAAAACATGAATGAATTTTAAAAGCATTAGTTAAGTGGAGTGGCCCAGCAGGATCAGCCGTGTCTCGGCAGTGCCAGGATGCAGGTTCCATCCCTGGCCCAGCACAGTGGGTTATAGGATCCTGAGTTGCTGCAGCTGCGGTGTGAGTCGCAGCTGCAGCTTGGATCTGATCCCTGGCCCAGAAACTCCATAAGCCTCAGGGTGACCAAAAAAAAAAGTGAAAGAGGCCAGACACAGAAGACCACCCGTTATATGATTCCATTGTGAAATGTCCAGAATAGATAAGCTGATAAAGATTCAGGACAGGGAGGAGTTCCCATTGTGGCTCAGTGGTTAATGAATCCGACTAGGAACCATGAGGTTGCGGGTTCGATCCCTAGTCTTGCTCAGTGGGTTAAGGATCCAGCGTTGCTGTGACCTGTGGTATAGGTTGCAGGCACAGCCCAGATCTGGCATTGTTGTAGCTGTAGGCCGGCAGCTGTAACTCCATTTTGACCCCTAGCCTGGGAACCTCCATATGTTGCAGGTGCAGCCCTAAAAAACAAAAAACAAAACAAAACAAAAAAAAGATTCAGGACAGGGAGTTCCCGTCCTGGAGCAGCGGAAACAAATCCGACTAGGAACCATGAGGCTGCGTGTTTGATCCCTGGCCTTCCTCAGTGGGTTCAGGAGCCAGCTTTGCTGTGATCTGTGCTGTAGGTTGTACGGCTCGGATCCCATGTTGCTGTGGCTCTGGCATCAGCCGGCAGCTGTAGCTCTGATTAAACCCGTAGCGTAGGCACTTCCATATGCCTCAGGTGCGGCCCTAAAAAACGAAAGAAAAAAAAAAAAGAGCCAGGATAGGAGTTCCCGTCATGGCGCAGCGGTGAACGCATCTGACCGGGAACCATGAGGTTGTGGGTTCGATCCCTGGCCTACGCTCAGTGGGTTCAGAAGCCAGCATTGCCATGAGCTGTGGTGTATGCCGCAGACGCGGCTCGGCTCTGGTGAGGCCGTGGCAATAAGGCTGGCTAGCTGTAGCTCCTACTCGAGCCCGAGCCCGGTCGAACCTCCATATTCCTCAGGTTTAGACCCCTGCCCTTGCACAGTTGGGGTTCAGGAGCCAGCTTTGCTGTGAGCTCCTGATTCAACCCCCGTAGCCTGGGAACTTCCATATCCCTCAGGTGCGGTCCTAAAAAAACAAAGGAAAAGACGTAAGACCCGTAGTGGTTCAGTGGTTAACGAATCTGACTAGTTGAACCATGAGGTTCTTGGTTCAGCCTTCTGGCCTTAGCTCAGAACCATGAGGTTCTTGGTTCAGCCTTCTGGCCTTAGCTCAGTGGGTTCGGCAGCCAGCTTTAGTAGCTTTAGTTTGTGAGCTCTGATTCAACCCCTAGCCTGGGAAACCCAAATGGTGAACTTAGTGTTGGATGAGCTTTAATCTCAAGGTAGAGGAAGAGGAAAAGCACTGCCCAGAGAGAGGGGTATGCCTGTACCCAGCTCTGAACAGCCCGACCCTGGCCTTGACAAGAAGTCATTTCAACGCCTGGCTAGGATCACAGCAAGTGTTTTGATTTTTGTAAGACCTCCTAAAGCCAGGAGCCCAGGAGCCCCTTCTGGGAATTTCATCCTGTGACCAGTGCCAACATCCTTCAAACCTAGCTGCAGCCTCGCTCAGCCCAGACCAAGGCTCAGCGTGCCCCGTGACAGCGGTAGCCCTCCAGCTGCTCACCTCCCATCGGGGAGGTCACTGCTTCCTGGGGCGGCGCTCTTGCTGCCCTGACTTCTGCGGGCTGTCCGTCTGGCCCGCCCCTTGGGGGTGTCTGTTCCAGGCTACAGGGGGCTGAGAGCTGTGCGCTGTCCCTAAGTGGCGTTCTCTGCCCGTCTTCCAGCTCTTGCAATCTCAGGATGTGAAGGAAGATGCCGTCCTGTGCTGCTCGATGGAGGTAAGCTCTGACGCTTTCCATCCCAGACCCTCTGGGTCCCTCTCCCCTTAACCGTTGTGGGGGTTCAAGGACAACTGGAGGTGTCCACAAGTCCAAGGCGAGGGTGTGCCGAGCGGGGCTGGGGGAGAGAACCGCTGGTTTTCTGGAGGGAGGGATGGTGTGCCGGCACCACCCGCTTTTCCTCTGCCCCCAAGACCTCCTCGTCCTCGGCCTGGAGCACCTCACAGGTGACTCAGGAGATTCCAGGTGATGTCCTGCCTCTAACTCTGTTCCCTTGGATTTAGTGATGCAGGGTTTGGGGGGAGTTGCTGAGGCTTGCACCGCCCCCCCCCCCAAGGTGGCACCGTCGACTTCAAAGCAGCCCCCGTGGCAGGTCCCGCTCTTGTTCCCAAGGCCAGGCCACTGATCTCTGGGCTCTTCCTTCGGATGCTTGGCTCTGGCCCAGTCACAGGGGCAAACCTGTGCCCTCAGAAAACAGCCCAAGGACATTTCAGAGTGTCGTACAGTGGCAGGGTGCGGGGGGGATGCTTTCAGGGCCCACACCCAGGGCACATCGGGGTGTGAGCACACCACTCAAGGGGCAGGTGCCTGGCCTCCAAGGCCAGTTCCGAGGAGCCAGGGACCAGAGTGCTGGGAACCTAGACAGCAGCCTTCCTCTATGGGACAGTCACCCCTTTTGTCTGTTGGGCTCTGGCAGGAACCCTACATGGGGCTGTGGGCAGGGAGGATGGGGGAGGAGGGAAAAAGCATGGTTCCTGCCCTCGGACACCTGTGGTCTGGGTTGGGTTGGAGACCGCTCTCTCATACACACACACACACAGACACACAGTGGATCGAGTGTTGTAGAGAATAAATATGGGTACCCAGCACACATCCCTGAGGGGCTAGGGGAGAGGTCAGGGTGGGCCAGGGAGGTCAAGGAAGGTTTTGGGAAGAAGGCAGAGCCTTGGGAAGTGGGTGGGCTGAGGCTGGGGTGGGGGGCCGGGGGCTTAGCTTACAGGAAGAGGACTGCAGGCCCTCTGGCTGGCCTCCTGCCTCCGTTCATATTTCTCTCCTCCCCACTGTGTCACAGCGTACGCTGAGGTCAGTGCTGAGGGTGGGGAGGTGGGATTGGGGGCAGGGGAGAAGGCAAAAGAAATAGGAGACAACCTTCCCGCTCTCGGGTTCCACATGGACACACGCAGGCAGTAGTGAGTAAGCTCAATTCCAGAGACATCCCAGCAAGTGGAAATTAACCCACTGCCACCCCCTGCAATCGGCCTTGAAGGAAGCAGGTCACACAGCCGTAGGGGGTGCTGGCCGTAGTCAAGGAAGGCTTCCTGTAGGAGGGGAGGCAGGTGGGTGAAGGACTTTGCAGCCCTAGGCGGCAGGCACGATCCTGATCCCTCTTGTTTCTCGTGCAGATCGGGCTGTTCTTCCTCTCACCCCCGAACCCCCAGGCCTGGAGACCTGGGCCCACACCTTCCTGAGAAAACCCAGCAATGACCCATCCCTGCCCTCAGCACCCCCTGTAACCAAGGTGGGTCAGGACCCCTTTCGGGCCCAGTTCACGCGCCAACCCCGCTTCTCTGCCCGCAGCTGCAGAGCACAGGCCGGCTGCTGGAGGAGCAGCTGCCCGAGATGATGGCCGAGCTCCTGGCCAGCGCCCGCGACAAGATGCTGTGCCCCTCAGAGTCGATGCTGACCCGGTCCCTGCTCCTGGAGGTCATCGAGCTCCACGCCAACAACTGGAACCCTCTGACACCCCCCATCACGCAGTACTACAACAGAACCATCCAGAGACTGACAGCCTGACAGCCAGGGGGCCTGGCGGGCGGCCCGTGGGCAGCTGGGGCCCTGGTGCCCAGGGCCAGATGGACAGGCGGGAGGACAGGGGTGGCCCTGGCGGGAGAAAGAGATGGGGAGGGAGGCAGGCAGAGCTGGCGGCCAGCCTGGAGCCAGACTGGGAAGGGATCAAACCCCTAGGAGGCGCCCCCGAGCCCCCCCTCCTCAGCCCCCCAGCCCGAGCATGCGGCAGCTCACACCAGGAAGGGAAGCATGTTTCTCCTTCGTGGAGGCCCGGCCCTCCCCCTCCTCGCTCCCCCTCTCCCCGCCCCCCCATCCGCGCCGCCCGCCCCGCAGGGCTGTGTGCCAGGGGTTCATCTCTGTGACCCCTTGGAGGCCTTGGCAGCCCGCACGCCGGGGGTGAGGGGGGTGGTACGGCTTGGGTCCGAAAGGACCACAGAAGGCTGAAAAAGTGGGTCGGAGATGGGCTCGCATTGTTTCCCGCATGCTGTCAGCCGCAGTCGCCAACTGGCAGCAGGCGACATGTAGCAGATGTCCGGGAGGACAAAGGCAGGCACGGTCCCCACCAGCCGCCGGTAATTGATGGCCTTTGTCCACACGCGCGCTCTCGGCCGAGCTGGGGGACAGTGGGGGTCTCCTCTAACCTTCGCGCTCCACCCTCCCACCTTCCAGGCCTCCTCCGTACAGCCCCCAAGCCTCAGGTCCCCTGGGGCCGGGGGAGCTGGGGTTTGCCGTTCTGCTTGCACTCTTTTGTTTCCTTGTGTTTTATTTTTTCAAAAGTCAGCTGCTTTGAAGTCTCCTCTCTCGATGAAAAGGGCCCACGATGTGATCGCACAGTTAGGACCCCCTGATTAGCAGGAGATCAAACCCAGCCCCCTCTGGAAGGCTTCTAGCCACAGACAGCTTGCCAATAGCCAATTAGGGTAATTGGAAACTTCTGCCCCAGCAGGGGTCCCCGCTGGAAGCCTCTGCTCCCTCTTATTCTAGCTTTGCTCCCTCAAAGGGCTGATACTGTCACCCCTGGGAGAGCTTTAAACCCATCCTGGCCCCGGGCCAAACCTGGCGCAGAATGAGGCTGGTGAATTAAAACCAAAACCCGAGGTGATGCTATCGCGTTCCACACACAGATCTTGTCCTAAACTCTCCCTGCTGGGGGAGAATGCGGATGGTGGGGCTGGTGACTCACTCCCCAGGACTTGGCCTTTTAGCTAAAATCACCTGTGTTGGCGCCCCACCCCCACCGCTACGGTCTGTGTCACAGGAGGGCTCTGGGCGCTGCATTCGTTGAGTCCTGAGCAGGGCCATCAGGGGACTCCACAAGCCACCAGCTTTCCAGGCTGGGAACAAGGCTGGGGATTCTCGAAGGGGCTGAGTCCTGGGAGCAGCCCCTGCTGGGATGGCTGCAGAGGAGGATGCGTGCTGGGCCCTGGGAGGCGGGCTCTGGGTTGTCACTGGTGTCCAAACAGCCCAGCTCCTGATCTGGAGCCCACACTTTGATGAGCCCCTGGAAAGCGACCTCCAAGCCCAGCAGTCTCCTCACCTGCTCCTTTGTTGAGGCCAGTCCTTGCCTGGGTCACCTTGGAGGTCCCCTGGCTGCCTGGCCCCTTCCGGCAGGAGGAAAGTCCCCTTTGTTGAGTCTAGGAGAGCAGGCAGGTGGGGTTGGGGGCACTCCTGCCCCGCTAGCTGCCACCTGCCTGCCAGCCCCAGGACGGGAGCCTGCTGGGGACCAGGCATGGGGGCAGAGTTGACCAGGGCTCCGCTGACAAGGAGCCCTGGCTGCCCTTCGCCTCTGCCTCCTCCCTCCCCAGCGCTCTCAAGCGTCTCACTGCCTTTCCTCCCTCAGCCTGGGGCCCAAGGACACAGGAGGCCTTGAGAGAAGAGCTGAGCTGACGTTCAGATGCTCAGAGGGGACACTAGGGAAATCACGGTCCCTGGGAGTCAGGTGGCCCTCAGAGAGCTGCACCTGGGCTGAAAGAGGCCCTGCTTCCCTCCAGTGGCATCAGTATGAGTGTGTGTGTGTGAGTGTCTGTGCGTGTATCTACTGAGAATGGAGCAGGACCCCAGAGGAAGACAGGGGCCTAGGAGAGAGGGTGGCAGTGGAGGAGGCAGGACAGTGGGGTCTCCCCCGATCCCTACCTTGGGCCCGGAGAGTGAGCTTCCTGAAGGGTCCCGGACGCGTGCACTTGGGGCTGTAGTTCTCTGGAAAGCCGAGCAAGCAGCATCATCGCGGGCGCCACGGGCCCCCTGCACCTTCCTCCTAACGGCCTTCCTTGGCGGTCTTGCCTCGGGGCCAACCCCCCCTCAGCTGTTAGGACCAGAGCAGGAAGAAGTGAGCTATAAATATGTATACATATATAAATATATTTTTAATTACGTGTCGTGTCACCGTGGCTCCAGACATACGGTTTTGCCTAGTTTACTCCATTGCTCGAAAGCGCTTCCTGGCCAATCCGAATAACAATTTAAGTTGTTTTTCCCTAAATGCAGTTTGTTGCTGCTGCTTTTTTAGATGTGGAAGGAAAACGTTTAAAAAAAATTTTTTTTTTTTTTTTAAGGAAAGAACAGTAAAGCCTGATATCGGGGACTCTGAGGCAGCTGCCCTCAGGGGCCTACTCAGACAGGAAGTGGGGGGCAGACGTGGGCGCCCCCGGCCCTCCGTGCCCTCCCCAGGCTGGAACGAGGGAGGCTGTATCCAGGCCGAGCTCTGAATGTATCTGATGGGACGTTAAACTGGCTGTTGCGTTTCCGAGGCTCGCGTTGTTCTCCCACTTGCCTGCGGCTTTCTTGGCACCAGAGGAGGCGGAGGCCAGCCTTGTCTTGGGGTCTCTCCCCTGCCAGTCAAAACGAAGTGGTCCTTGTTACCCTCTCAGGCAGCCGGCCCGCTCACCACAGTCCCGCTCCCGTGGCCTCGGAGCTTCGCCTGAGCTCTGGGACCGCAGCCCCAAGAAAGCCCCGGCCTCCACTGCACGAGGCAGGAGCCCCACCAACCTCCACGCCACCCCAACCCACTTTCGTCTGCTCGTCCCTCCTGAACCTATCTGTACACCTTTTAAGTTTGAGGGGTCGTCCCGTCCATCCGTGTCAATGTAAATGTTGGCCGAGTCGGTATTTATTCTAATTTTTATTTTATTTTTCTCTGAGGGAGGGGGAGCGGGTGGTGTGGGAAATGGACCAGGGATCACGCCCTGGGCAGCTGCGGGGAGCCAGGGCCCAGACGGCCAGGCGCAGCCCCGCGGGGCCGCCCAGACGCCACGTCCTGGTCTCTTATCTGGCATCAGAAGCCGGCCAGGGTTCCTCGTCCCACAGATCCTCTGGCCTCCCCGCCGAGTCCTGGCCCTCTGTTGGGAAACCTCCGGCTGGGCCTCTGAGGACGCAGATCAGAGCAAAGGCAACGTCCCTCTGCTGGGAACACTTGCACAGAAGGGCCGTCCGCCTCGCCCCGGCCAGCCGGGGGCCTGGCCACGGGTCCTGCCTCCCCGGATCGGGGGCCGGGGCCTCCCGCCAAAGCTGCAGCGGAATCCTGCTCACGCGCCCACCTCCCCTCCCTCAGTATGTCCCGCTTTCCAGCTGAACCCAAACTACAAGTGGGTTTAAAAAAATAAACCACGCCAAAAACGAAAATGCCCCGAATCTGTGTTCTTTGTCCGGCGAAGGAGATATTTCCCAAAGGCTTTTGCGCCTCCCCGCGGGTGTCCGAGGAGCCCCTGCTTCCCCAGGTGATGAGAAAGCGAGAAGACTCCCCCTAGTTGGGCCGCTGGGGGCTGGGGCTGGGGAGGAGTGACCCCGGAGAACGTGGTGAAGGAGACAGATGCGCCTCCACCCCAAGCCGGGAACCGTGGCCTAGCCGAGGTGGCAGCATTAAACCCATCCTGCACAAAATGACTTTTCCACTGAAGATTCAGTTCCCGGCACGTGTAACCACCCTACGCCCCAAACCTACCCCTCCCATGAAAAAGTCACTGTGACATTTGGCTGAGACTCGGGCCCAGCAGCTTCTAGAAGTCAGCAGCCAGGAGTTCCCGTTGTGGCTCAGCGGGTTACGAACCCGACTAGTACCCACGAGGACGCCGGGTCAATCCGGGCCCTCACTCAGTGGGTTACGGATCCGGCGTTGCTGTGGCCCTGGCGTAGGCCAGCGGCTATCGTTGGGGTTCGACCCCTAGCCCGAGAACTTCCACATGCCGTTGGTGCGGCCCTCAAAAGCAAAAAGCCGAAAACGAAAAAACAAAGTAAAATCAAAGTCAGCAGCAAGTGCCCATCCTATCCCCGTGGGTCAAATCAGTCTTTCATCAAAGGGTCCCAAAGGGGCCCCAGTGGTTTATGTTCCTGTGATAACATGTCGCTTGTTTTGCACAATCCCTTCCACGCCAAGACGCTGGGGACACTGCCTCCTGGTAACATATCCCCCCTAGGGATTCCTTCTGGCTAGAACTTGCCAGACTTCGGGCTCGGGCTGGCGACCAGAGCAGCCCTCTGTACCGCCCTAGTCTGGCCAAGATGGCGGCCAGGCCAGCGCAGGAGCCTAGGGAGGGCAAGTGCGCATGTGCGCGCATGTGCGCGCCTGCGCGCAGGGGTCCCTGCCCATTACCAGGTCACGCGGCCCTGCAGCGCCAGCAAGAAGCACGCGGATTGGGAGAGGGAGGTAACATTTAAATTAAGCAGTTGACATTGGTCAAGCTGAAGGTTTTTTTACAAAAATGCCAAGGAGGAGGGGCAGAAAGTCGGGGTCAAAATGAAAGGGGTCGCAGGGTGTAAGAGAGGGCAGGGAGTTGTTCACCAAAAGGGAGGGGAGATTTTTCTGGGTGACTTAGCTCTCTGGTTCCAGTAGGTTCTGAATCACTGAAAAGTATGAAAGAAATGCTCCAAATAATAAATACTTCAATTTTGCATTTCACCACCCTCTGCTGATATGTGTTATCTGTCCCGCTGAGGGTGGCTTACGTTTGTACCGGGGTCTGTAGGAAGGAGGTGAAACTGACATCACAAACGGCCTGAACCCGGTTGGAACCCAGTTTGGGACTTAAACCCACGCCTTTAAATTCGAGTTACTCACCTTGTGTCTGGACTCACTGAGGTCCAGGTTCTTTATGCCTCCGTGCAGAAGGAATTCAGCCAGAGACAAAGTGATAGGCGAGAAATGTTTTTTAGGCTAGGACACCAGAGAGAGATGCAAGCGGGCAGGCAAGGAAGCTCTCCGCCCGAGGAGCTCGAGGATCTCGCGTGGGCCAGGGTTTTATCAGCTAAGGGGCTTAGGGGTCGGAAAGGCCCGCCTCTTCCTTTCTGGGAGTAGCAGCTCCTCCTCAGTATCCGGTAAGGTGTGTATTCAAATCAGCTGAATGGGGGTCTTCAAACTCCTGCCCTGGGTTGGATCTGAACCCCGGCCTCTCCCCACCCCCACCCAATGACCAGAGGCAATTCTCGCCCCTCCACTAGTTAAGCAGCCCGCCTCGTTCTGACGGCTTCCTGAACTGACGAGGCCTCCCATTATCCCCCAGATTTCCCTCTTTATCTCTGATCCCCTATTGGGACTTCTACAACCTCCTGTGCCTACCCTAGCCCTATGGGAGGGACGCGAAGACTATTTGGGGTAAATAAACTAGAACACACACACACACACACACACACACACACACACACACACACCCGCAGTCATGACTTGCAAGGACCTTTTAAGTAACAAGGCAAAGATGGCCAACGAAGCAGGGAGTGGGACCGCGAGAGGGAAAGAAGTAGCTATGAGGAGTTCCTATTGTGGCTTAGTGGTCATGAAACCAACTGGTCGTGGGGTCAATCCCTGGCCTCACTCAGTGGGTTAAGGATCCGGCATTGCTGTGAGCTGTGGTGTAGGTCGCAGACAAGGCTCAGATCTGGCATTGCTGCGGCTGTGGTGTAGGCCAGCAGCTGTAGCTCTCATTTGACCCCTAGCCTGGGAACCTCCATATGCTGCAGGTGCAGCCCTTTAGCAAAAAAAAAAAAAAGGCAAGAAAGAAAGAAAAAGGAAGGGAGTTATGAGTTAATAGTAAGTGTTCTCATTTCCAGGGTTCCATTCATGGCCTTCCACACACCGTCTCAGGTGATTCAGTGAAGCAGATGAGTTTTTTTTTTTTTTTTCTGGCCGTGGCTCCCGGCGGCTTGTTGTGGCATCTCAGTTCCTTGACCAGGGATTGAACATGGGCTACAGCTGTGGAAGCACCCCATCCTAACCCCTACACCACCAGGGAAATTCCCAGATGAGTATTTCTGATTCCCATTTTATTTATTTATGGCTGTACCCACAACCTGTGGAATCTCCCAGATTACAGACTGACTCTGCTCCGCAGCTGCAACTGACACCGACGCAGCTCCAGCAACACCCGATCCTTTGACCCACTGTGCTGGTCCGGGGATTGAATCAGCACCTGTGCGGTGATTCAAGCCCCTGCAGGTGGCTTAACCCGCTGCACCACATAAGGAAGCCCCTGACTCAGAAAAGTGACACGACGGCGGACCCAGAGCCAGTCAGTGGAAGAGTCAGGGGCCAGAGTGAGAGCCGATGCCCCTTCCCCCGGCCCAGAAAGCGAGCATGCCCTCGGCAGCCTTTCTGCTCTGATGGCCCTGAGCACGGCCCCAGGGAGCTGGCCAGTCACCCCAGACAGAGGGAGTGGGTCTTCTGCCCGCTGACACCACCACAGCCAACTCTGTGGTCTTCCCTCCATCGGCGGAAAGGAAAATCCTGATGAAATACCCCAAATCAAAGGACTTTGGAGAGGTGGGGAGGAAAAGGAGCCATGCTACAAAGTTTGACACTATTCTATAAAAGGATCCATTGTGACATGTGCCGACTGTCCCACTAGGTCTCCTCCAGGCCAGGGGTCCTCAAGGTGGGCAGGAGGTGAGGGGAACCCTCCTGGAGGGCAGATCCATGGGTGGAGTCGAAATCCAAATTGCCTGGGAAGTTTTTCCAAACGACACGCTGCCCGAGGACACGCACACCCAGCAACGTTTTCACGTCCTGGCCTTGGGGAGCCCCTCCTCTTGTTGCTTGGTACCCGTGGGCCACGGCCTCTGAGGGGTGGGGGAGAGGTGGTTGAGGCCACCTCCCACCATTCCGGGACCATTCCGGGAACATGACCCGTGGTGACCACAGAGAGCAGTCACAGGATGCAGAATTGTAACGCAGAAAGCGTGGGCTGCCCCGCTGCGTTCCTCACCTTGGTTTGCAGTATTGGGACCTGTTACCTGCGGTGAGGCTGACAGCACATTTGTAAGGGAGGAAGGAGCTCCTGGATGGTCCTTTCACGTGGACAGAGCACAGTGAACTCAGGGGCACGTGTGACTCTCAAGAGCTCTAGGCCTTTATATGATTTCACAGGCCCTTCCTCCTTAAAACAACATAAAAACTGTACTTTAGGACTATATGGGTATAAAGACAAATATATTAATATTCCTTATTAAAACATTTCTTTCAACCTAAAATTCCTTTTTTTTTTTTGGCTGCACCCGTGGCATACAGAAGTTCTCAGGCCAGAGTCTGAACCCACACCACAGCCATGACCAGAGCCACAGCAGTAACAACTCTACATCTTAACCTACTGAGCCGCCAGGGAGCTCCTTGACATGAAAGTTCATTTCTTTTCTTTTCTTTCTTTCTTTTTTTTTTGGCTGCAGTCATGGCACATGGGTGTTTCCAGGCCAGGAACTGAATCCCAGTCACAGCTGTGACCTACACCCCACAGCTGCAGCAACGCCAGGTCCTTAACCCACTGCACTGGGCCAGGGATCAACCCGGTGCCTCGGCAGCAAACTGAGCCGCTGCAGAGACAATGCCGGATCCTTAACCCGCTGCACCACAGCAGAATCCCAAAAGTTCATTTCTTAATTCTGATTGTGAAAGAGGTGAAAACATCCTACGAGCTCCTAAAAGCATCATATGCCTGAGGCTCTGCGTCCAAGGGGTCCGCCAGTCCTGCATGGACATTTTATCGAGCCTGAAATCTCATCTTTGTTTGCTGCCCGCCTGGTCTCAGCAGGAGCCAGGGCAGAGGAGGGTGGGCGAGGGCGGCCGAAAGGGCTGAGCACGTGGCCGTCCTCTGCCGAAGGAGCTGACCCACTCTGGAAGTGGAGGCGGCAGCTCCTTCCGCCCCAGACTTGGCGCCAGCCGGACAGCCTAGTGCGGGAGGCAAGCAGCTGGGTCTGCCTGGCTGAGAAGGCTCGGCCCAGAGAGCCCAACCTGTCACACAGCCCTGGCTCCTTTCCACAGCCCTTGTGCACACATGGTCTGGGTACTGCCTCACCAGAGTCCCATGAAGGGAGTAAATGCAATTCTTCATTTATTTATTTTATTTTATTTTTTGTCTTTTTAGGGCCACACCTGCGGCATATGGAAGTTCCCAGGCTAGGGGTCCAATTGGAGCTGTAGCCGCCGGCCTTCGCCACAGTCACAGCAACGCGGGATCCTTAACCCACTGAGCGAGGCCAGGGATCAAACCCGCAACCTCATGGTTCCTAGTCGGATTTGTTAACTGCTGAGCCACGAAGAGAACTCCAAGTAAATACAATTCTTATACCTATTTTATATCCGGGAAAACATACCATCTGTGTGAACGGTCCTCTGGAGTTTGAATTCGAGTATACAATTTTGTTTGATCTTCACATTTTTTACCTTTTTTTTTTTTTGCCACACCTGCAGCATGTAGAAGTTCCCAGGCTAGGGATCTAACCCATGCCACAGCAGGGACCCAAGCTACAACAGTGACAACACCAGATCATTAACCCAGTGAGCCACCAGGGAACTCTTTATCAGGTGCCGCTCCCGGAGTGTTACCATAGGCCTACAGGTGTCTGAGGCTCACTGTGAACTTGACCTCGTCCCCTCTGCATCTCCAGCACCGAGCCCAAGGCCTGGCCTAAGCAGACACTTAACAAGCCTGTTAGAGCTAAAACGTGAACCATGACAGAGCAGTGAAGGTAAAAAGTGACAGCTGGTTTGGGGAGGGGAGAGCTGCTCTGTGCCTTAAGCCAAGTCCTAGAGGTAGGGAACCCAGAGCAGCAGAGGGGTGGGGACCCCACATGAGACGGGACTTCCAGTGGGGAGGGCTGGGGGTGTCCTCAGGGCCCTGAGGTCTAACAATCCAGAGAGCCTGCAGGTGAGTGGACCCTGTGCTGTGGGGGGCAGTTTAGAGACACGGCGAGCACAGACCCCACCGTTGTGCAAGTGAGAAAGTGCCCATCCTCCTTCAGAGGCACCCAGCCCTGCCCAGGACCTTGTGAGCTGCCCAGACCCCTGAGCTGGGCTCCTTGGGTAAGGCACCAACTGTGCACTGCCCGTGAGATTCTCTGGGCATTGTGGTGTGTATGTGTATCTATCGTGTGTGAGTTTGCGCTTCAGTTACTTCTTTTTTTTTTTTTTTTTTGTCTTTTTGTCATTTTTCAGGGCTGCACCCGCGGC
This sequence comes from Catagonus wagneri, assembly GCA_004024745.2. NCBI lineage: Eukaryota > Metazoa > Chordata > Mammalia > Artiodactyla > Tayassuidae > Catagonus > Catagonus wagneri. Next base: position 932,928 of record PVHT020000284.1, on the reverse strand, counting down.
ATATGGAGGTTCCCAGGCTAGGGGTCTAACAGGAGCTGTAGCCGCCGGCCTACACCACAGCCACAGCAACGCGGGATCCGAGCCGCGTCTGCAACCTACACCACAGCTCATGGCAGCGCCGGATCCTTAACCCACTGAGCAAGGCCAGGGATCGAACCCGCAACCTCATGGTTCCTAGTCGGATTCGTTTCCACTGAGCCATGACGGGAACTCCTGCGCTGCAGCTTCTAAATCTCCTCTGAGCAAAGAGGGGTAGGAAGCAGAGGTGTGAGGAACCCACTTCCCAGAACCAGAGACACGGGGTGTCTTTCAGAGGCGGTCACGGTGGCTTTCACCCTGCTCCCTGGGAACGGGGCCGACACGGACCTCGCAAGATGCTGAGGAGTTTCAACTGTGGCACAATGAGACTGGCGGTGTCTCTGCAGCACCAGGATGCAGGTTCGATCCCCAGCCCAGCACAGTGGGTTCAAACAACCCAGCGTCGCCCCAGCTATGATGTAGGTGGCAACTGCAACCTAGATCTGGCCGGGCGGCCAAAAAAAAAGGAAAAAAAAATGCCAAGAACAGTCTGGTCCCCAGTGGGCAGGACACGAGCTGGCCTTTCCTTGGCTGATTCCTTTGTCAGTGAGGAGAAGAGTCCGGACAGAGAGAAGGAGGACTCTGAGGAAGAAAGAAGGAAAATATCCCCCAGGTGTCTGGTCACCAAAACGGTGGCTCAGAGGCAGAGACCTCGGAGGGCCCCTGACTGTGGTCACAGGAGGTGCTGCCCATGGAGGAGGCATGATTCGTCTGAAGAAGGGGCACTGCCACTCAGCAGGACAGCAACAGGCCTCAGGGTACCACCAAGAAGACTCCAGCTTCCACCCCAAGCGCCCTGGGGTCCCCCTCACAAAAGCTGTGCTCAAAGCAGTATTGGATATAGAGACGACACCTTGCTTTGTTCTCGCTGGTCAAACTGCCCCCGGAATATTGGATTCCCCTTTGGGAATTTCGTTTTATTAGGCACATGGCCAAGGGCAGGCCGTGAGGGGGCTGGCCCTCGGCCACCAAGTAGAAGCTGCAGGACTGACATCGCTGGGCCTGAGAAGGTGCTGGCTATGCACATCTGTCCTCAAAAGTCAGACATGCCATCTTGGGAAAGAAACACGGGGAGGAGTTCCCGCTGTGGCTCAGCGGGTTAAGAACCCAACACAGCAACCATGAGGATGCGGGTTCGCTCCCTGGCCTCGATCAGTGGGTTGAGGTTCTGGTGTTGCCACAAGCTGTGGCATAGGTCACAGATGTAGTTCGGATCTGGTGTTGCTGTGGCTGTGGCATAGGCCGGCAGCTGTAGCTCCGATTTGACCCCTAGACTGGGGACCTCCATAGGCCACAGGTGCAGGAAAGAAAGAAAGAAAGAAAGAAAGAAAGAAAGAAAGAAAGAAAGAAAGAAAGAAAGAAAGGAAGGAAGGAAGGAAGGAAGGAAGGAAGGAAGGAAGGAAGGAAGGAAGGAAGGAAGGAAGGAGAAAGAAAGAGAAAGAAAGAGGAAGGAAGGAAGAAGGAAGGAAAGGAGAGAGAGAGAGAAAGGAAGGAAGAGAGAGGAAGGAAGAAGGAAAGAAAGAGAAAGAAAGAAAGAAAGAAAGAGAGAAAAAGAAAGAGGAAGGAAGGAAGAAAAGAAAAGAAAAATAAAGAAAGGAAGGAAAGATGGGTGGATGGGCATTGAGAGTGGCCTGTGGAGCCCAGATCCCAGGACACTGTGGGGACAGTAGCTGGGGTGGCAGGCATAGCCGAGGGACCTGGCCGAGCCCTACACTCACACTGGACATGTTCCGGCAAAGCTGGGGCCCCTGTGGACACTGTGGTAACTGAAGGTTCTCTCCTTTGTGTGGAAGGACGTGGATTAGGAAAAAACCCACAGATCCCTTCCATCCTCGGGTTCTGCGAGGGGACCAGGGCCTCTCGGGACGCCCCCCTTCCAGGACCCGCCCTTGACCTCAGTCCCTGGAAATTACTTAATCCTTCCTCACCCCACACCCTCCTCCCTCCGAATACTCCAGGCTCTCGGGCCTTGGAGGGGAGCTAGGAGCCCACTCTCCCATTTTACAGGTGAGGAAACCGGGGCCCTTACAGAAAAGGGACTCGCCCAAGGTCATGGTGGCGGCCAGCGCTTAGGGGTGTGTGTTGAAGCAGACACCCAGCCGAGCACGTCCCAGCTTCTCACTATAGCGCTGGAGGGTCCAGTCGCCACCATACCCAGAATGAAAGAGGGTGAGGGGCCCCAGGTCCCACCACTAGAAAGAGGAGCAGCATTTTAAAGGGTCCCCTCTGCCTCCAAGGCCCTTGCCGGTGACCCTAAACCTCAAACCTCAGTGTCCCCCACACAGCGATAAAATCTGGTAAGTCTGCTGAGAAATGCAGACAGTCCCTCTCAGCGACATCTGCCAGGATGAGTCTAGGGAGAGTAATGAATGATTCGGTGTCTCTGAGCCTTGGCTTCTTCCGCTGAAGGGGACACTGAGACCGAGCCTCGGTCTTACTGGGAAATTTGGAGAAAAACCTCCTCTCTGCCCTCTGAGTCCTTCCCAAATGACAGCACTCTTTCTTTCCTTTCTCCTTTCTCCTTTCCTTTTTTTTCTTTGTCTCCTCCCTTCCTTCCTTCCTTCCTTTTTAGGGCTATACCTGTGGCATATGGAGGTTCCCAGGCTAGAGGCTGAATCAGAGTTTCAGCTGCCAGCCGAGACCACAGCCGTGGCAACGCCGGATCCTTAGCCCACTAAGCAAGGCCAGGGATGGAAGGCGCATAGGTGAGCCGAGCTCTCCTCCGCGCCTCACTGTCCCCTGAGCGTCCGTCAGCTGACCTGGAGAGCCTGCTGGGTGCAGGACTCAGAGCAGGACTCTGTCCCAGGAGACACACGAGGACACCACCCACACCCCCGCCCCTACCCTTGGGGTCAATGAGCACTCAGCACCAAGGGTTGTCCAGGCGCATGTGACATATGACAACCCACTGTGCGCCAGATCCATGCTGGGATGAGGACACAGTGGGGCGCCAGGCAGTGGAGGCAGTGGGCACGTAAAGAAGGGACAATAAGGGAGCTCCCGTTGTCACTCAGCGGTAATGAACCCAACTAGTATTCATGAGGTTGCGGGTTCCATCCCTGGCCTCGCTCAGTGGGTTAAGGATCCGGCGTTGCCGTGAGCTGTGGTGTCGGTCGCAGACACGGCTCGGATCCCGCGTTGCTGTGGCTGTGGCAAAGGCCGGCGGCTACAGCTCCTGTTAGATCCCTAGCCTGGGAACCTCCATACGCCGAACATGCGGCCCTAAAAAAAGGCAAAAAATTTTTTTAAAAAACACCCAGAATTCTCTGGATCTGAGGGTCTCACAAGGTCAGCTCTCGCCATCACAGGTGCCTGGGACCATCCGGAATGAAGATAATGTGACATGTGCATTTACTGTCTGTGGCTGTAACTCGGCTCTTTCAAGAGAAAAACTTGCAGAAAAATTTTGGGGTCGAAATATCTCTGCAGGGGATCCTACACATCCGCAGGCTCTCTCACGAGGGCGCTGTGTGTCTCGTCCTTTCTTTTTTCTTTTGTCTTTTTTTGCCTTATCTAGAGCAGCACCCGCGGCATATGGAGGTTCCCAGGCTAGGGGTCTAACAGGAGCTGTAGCCGCCAGCCTTCGCCACAGCCACAGCAACGCAGGATCCGAGCCGCGTCTGCGACCGACACCACAGCTCACGGCAACGCCGGATCCTTAACCCACTAAGTGAGGCCAGTGATTGAACCCACAACCTCATGGTTCCTAGTCGGATTCGTTAACCACTGAGCCACGAAGGGAACTCTATGTCTCACCCTTTCTTGATGACTCAGGCCCACTTTGAGAGCTAATGAGCAGACAGGATGGTAACACCAGGTCACCTTCAGGGCTTAGCAAGGTCTGCCCAGCCTGCTCGGCTTTCCTCATCACAGCATCTGCCTTTTACAGTTCCTCTGCCTCCTTTCTTATCACCAAGCTCTTCTCACTACCATCCGTACACCTGTCGTGGCCCGAGAACCCAGACCCCCAGACGTGTCAGAAATGTGTGTCAACTAAGAGCAAACAGACCCTGAGTGAAGGCCGGGGGTGGGGGTTATGAGCGAAGAGCGGGAGCTTTACTGAGTGAATGGCTCTTTCCAACAACCACTTCACCCACTCAGAAACCATGTTTCCCTGCTTTCTGTGCCCCGATGACTTCCAAAAGCGGTGGACACACCAGATCCACGAGGTTGGGCCGACCTGAACACCAAGTCAGCCCACGTGACCCTCTTGACAGCCTCGGAGCTGATGGGGTGGGTCTCACTCTAGCTCTCCAGCCCTGAGGAAAGCTGAGCCACAGGGCTGGGATGGGCCAAGATCAGACAGCGAGTCAAGACGCATCCCGTGACTGGCCGGATCGCCTCGCCTCAAGGGCCCCCAGACCTCCCATCATGGGGACAGGGAGCCAGGGCTGGCTGGGCCGGCGGGAAGAGCAACACGCTGGGAATCAGCAGGTGCGAACTCTGGTCCTGGCTCCAGACACACGAGCCGGGCGCCCACGGAGCCCTTTCGCTTCTCTGGGCCCCGGCTCCCCCATCTGCAAAAGAAGGATGCGTATATTCACTTGTAAAGTAGCCCATCTGAATCCTACTTTGCAGTTATGATTCATAGGTGTGATTCTTGACTTGTCTTTGCTCATCAGTGCCGGGGGGGCGGGGATCAGGGCGAGGGGAGACCTGAACAGTGGCCCTGCCTGAGCCCCTCCCGGGCCCCCCGGATTCCCTTAGTCTCCTGATTCGATTCCCTTCCCCGACCAAATTTCTACCTGTGACCCACCTAGGAAAGCTATTAAATTTCAGATTAGTCAACCGAGAGTCTACAGCCCTTGGGGGAAGGCCTAATAATAGTGACAACGTACAGAGGCAAAGTTCTAAGAACAAAGGCTCTGGCCACCCAGGATGAGAAATTTCACTGGCACAGAGGCACTGCAGCCCAGGAAGCGGCTCCACTGAGAGTAAAACCCACCTCTCTGGACTCCAGAATCAACAATTCTTTTTTTTCCTCCCCCCGCCCCTCTCTCTTTTTAGGGCCGCACCTGTGGCACATGGAAGTTCCCAGGCTAGGGTTAGAATCGGCACGGCAACTGCCGACCTATGCCACAGACACAGTAGCACCAGATCCAAGCCGCTTAGACCTATGCCGAGCTTGCATCAATGCCGGATCCTTAACCCACTGAGTGAGGCCAGGGATCGAACTGGAATCCTCTTGGACAGGCTCTGGGTTCTTAACCCACTGAGCCACAAGGGGGGAAGGCACCAGAATTGACAATTCTTTTTTTTTTTTTTTTTTGCCTTATCTAGGGCCGCACCCGAGGCATGTGGAGGTTCCCATGCTAGGGGTCTAATCGGAGCTGTAGTTGCCGGCCTACACCACAGTCACAGCAACGTGGGATCCTAGCCGCGTCTGCGACCTATACCACAGCTCATGGCAATGCCGGATCCTTAACCCACTGAGAGAGGCCAGGGATCGAACCCACAACCTCATGGTTCCTAGTCAGATTTGTCAACCACTGAGCCACAATGGGAACTCTAAGAATCGAAAATTCTTTAGCTACTTGTGTCTTTGGCACCTTCCACCTGTATCCTGGGCCAGATCCTCTGGCTTTGATCGGTTGCTTTCTTTGTCTGGCACTAAAGACCCCCAGGCTGCCCAGGATGGTGTCTCTAAAGGGAAGCAGAAAGTGGGTTCTGCCACCTGGGGAATCAGTTGAAGGCACTCCTGCTTGGGCAGGACCAGGAGGGCAGGCAAAGCAGTGACTGGCTGAGGGCACGAGGCAGTGTGTCCCCCCGACCCCGCCCACCAGCTGGTCAGGGTGCTCAGGATCCCAGCCCCTGCCTGTGGGTCCCTCCCAGCCTGAGCAGGCGCTGGCGGAGGACCCCCGGTCTGCCCTGCTCACTGGAGCCCCGTGCAGTTGGCAGAACCCTGGCCCTTGTTTCCTGCAGCGACTCCATGGGGCTGGGGCCTGAGCTTGGCGGCTTTCCTGGGCTGCTGTCCTATTGATTATTTCGGCTCCCTTTTTGCTGGGGATATCAATTTAGCGGGTTCCCGGGATGGCTGTGTTTTAACCTCTCACCCTGGTCTAGACTTGGTCGGCTCCCGCTGTCCCTGGGCCAGGAGGAGATGGAGGGCCCCGGGTCTCTAGGGCAGGCTCTGGAGCCAGCGGATTTCCAGGAACAGATGCCGGGATCGCCCGTCGGCTCCGAGGCCCCGCCAACCTGCCTCCCTCCAAACCGGCCCGGTGAATTATTAAAGATGCAATTTCCTTTCATCTTTCCAGTAAAATCGCTCCCCCCCTGTGCCGTGATCCACTGCCTTCCTGTCACTGGCCGGGCCGGGGCCCTGGCAGGACCCTCATTCCCCCTCCCCCTCCCCATGTCTTGGCCTCTCCTAGGTGGCTGAAGGGGGCTGACCCCTTCCTAAAAGGGTCTGGGGAGCTCAGGAATCTTGGGAAACTGGAATCAGAATAACCGAGCCTGCTGTTTCACAGCTAAAGGAAAAGGAGCCCAGAGAGGGTCAGTGGCCAGCCCTGGGCAGCACAGCAAGACATTGGCAAAGCAGGGGCAGGAGCCCAGGCTCTGGTCAAGTAGCTGAGAGCTTCCCCTCCCCCAGCGTCCCCTCAGGATGGGCTCCCACCTCCCAGGACAGGGTGCTGGGTCAATCTCCTTGCTGGATCAATTAGGTCTCCAAGCAAAAGTTAAAAGAGTCACTGGTTTTGTTTTGTTTGGGCTTTTTTTTTGTTTTGTTTTGTTTTAAAAAGGAGGTTCCCAGCACCTGCAGCATATGGAGGTTCCCAGGCTAGGGGTCGCATCAGAGCTACAGCCGCCGGCCTACACCACAGTCACGGCAACACCAGATCCGAGCGGAGTCTACAACCTACGCCACAGCTCACGGCAACTCCGGATCCTTAACTCACTGAGCGGGGCCGGGGATTGAAATCGCGTCCTTACGGGTACTAGTCGGGTTCGTGAACCGCACGGGAACTCCTCGCCCCTGCTGCGGCGAGGCAGCTGAACTAAAGTCTGCATTGGTACTGCCCTCTTGTTAGTACTGATTGTTTTGGTTTTCGCTGTTTACTCCTGGTGACCACCGCAGAGGCGCTGAGTCAGCAGCTTCTTGCCATCCTGGCCAAGCCCCGCAGCTGCCGCACGATCCTGAGCCCAAGGCTTCTCCTCGTGGCCTTACTCCAGACCCGCCTCTTCCGAACCCCTCCCGAACCCCTCCCGAGCTCCCCTAAAGACAGTCCAATGTATCTACCTCCTCTTTCGCTTCATCCAAGCTCTGCTCTGAAAAAGATGCTTGGGAACTAGTTGGGGGTATCGACTGAGGTCTTGGTGTCCAGCCCTGAGCCAGCTGCTCTGCAGGCCCCGAATGACCACGGCCTCTTGGATCAGGTGTCCCTCAGCCCAGGCAGAGGGAGCCCAGAGGGGCCCTCCAGGTTGCCAACCTCCCCCCAGGTTGGCCTCGGCCCCGCAAGGCCAGGCTGCAGTGGGCGAGTCGGCCCCAAGGCTTTTCTCCACGAAGAACAGAAAGCCTCTTCAGACAAAAGGGGCTTCTGGACTTCCCGCTGTGGCACAACAGGATCGGCGGCGTCTCTGCCGTGCCAGGACGCAGGTTCGATCCCCGACCTGGCACAGAGAGTTAAAGGATCCGGCGTTACCACAGCTGCAGTGGAGGTTGCGACCATGGCTTAGATAGGATCCCTGGCCAAAAAAAGAAAAAAAAAAGAGGGGGTTTCTGAGGACACTTGGGAAAGACTGCCAAGGACAGAAACCCTCCCTGCACCCCCTCCTTGTGGCAGGAAGGGGTTTCATGGCCTTTGGTGAGATCTCCCTCAGACCCTGGCGAGGGCCCAGGTGCAGGCCATGGCCTTGGTCCCCAGACTGGCTTGGGCACCCCCATCCGGCTCACCAGGTCCTAGTGTCCCTGGCCCCTCTTCCAAACCCTCTTTGCTACCCTCCAGCTCTGAAAAGGGGGACACCAGGTTCTGGGACGACTCTGACCTTCCTGGGCTCAGACCTGGACGTGTGGTGGGGCCTTCAGCCACCTGTTGGGGCACCCGCTCTCTGGGTTCAACACTCCCCGGTCCTTAGTGTCAGAACCAGCTGACCTCTCCCGGGCATTTCCACACACCAGGCAGCAGGGCGGGTCCCTTCCTGTCCGCCCTTGACTCGGTTTCATGAAGGTGACCCCCACAACCGCCGGTGCCATTAACCAGCTCCTGCCCTTCCCCTCCCCGAACCCCACAGCAACCATTCATCCGCCTTCTTTTCTGGATATTTCCTATAAATGGAGTCAAACAGTACATAAGCTTTTGTGTCTGGCTTCTTTTATTAGCATAAAGTTTTTGAGGTTCATCCACATCTAAGGAAGTATCCGAACATCATTCCAGAGTTGGTGTTTTGTGTTTGTTTTTGTTTTTTAGGGCTGCACCCATGGCACATGGAGGTTCCCAGGCACATGGAGCTACAGCAGACGGCCTACACCGCAGCCACAACAACTCGGGATCCGCGAGTTGCCACCTACACCACAGCTCACGGCAATGCCAGATCCTTAACCCACTGAGCAAGGCCAGGGATTGAACCCGCGTCCTCATGGATGCTAGTCGGATTCACTAACCACTAAGCCACGAGGGGAACTCCTCATTCCAGAGTTCTGATGGTGCATCCGGTTAAGGATTTGCCATTGTCACCACAGCAACTGGGGTCGCTGCTTTGACTTGGGTTCCATCACTGGTCCTGGGAACTTCCGCATGCCATGGGCATGATCAAAACAAAAACAAAAACAGAAATAAATGAAATGCTCATTTTTAGGGCTGAATATTCCACTGGCATATTTGTGGAATATTTTGCTTTTCAGGGCCAAACCTGTAGCATACAGAAGTTCCCAGGCTAGGGGTTGAATTGGAGCTGCAGCCGCCGGCCTACGCCACCACCACAGCAACACAGGATCCAAGCCATGTCTGCGACCTACACCACAGCTCACAGCAACGCCGGATCCTTAACCCACTGAGCAAGGCCAGGGATCGAACCCTCATCCTCACGGATACTAGTCAGGTACATAATCCACTGAGCCACATTGGGAGCTCCCAAGGGGGAAGTGGTTTTAGATGGCAGGGAACTCAGCTGGATTTCAACACAGGACGTGCTAGATAACTCTGGAACGGACCAAGACATTCCCTACCCAGCTGGGATGTGAGAGGAAAGGACGGTGGACTGGGAGTCAAGGACCTGGATCTGGCTGCCCCAAAAACAACTCTGGGACTTGAGGCTTGGTTTGTTCATTCCAGGTTTGTTATCGCTTCCCTAGTCTGCGGGCACATGGCGAGAACAGGACAGACATGCAGATGTGTCCCCACCCTCACGTTGCTTAGAGTTGGCGGGGCACAAGAAAATTAACAAGTAAACACAGAAACAAATATGTGCTTTTACGAGGTAGGCAGGGACTCTGACTAACCCTCCGGAGAATCAGCTTCCTCATCTATAAAAGGGAAATAACTCTATTATTTGCTGGTGCTTCTGAAGGTAGAAATGAGACAGCCCATGCTAAATGCTGAACCCTGAACCTGGAACCGCAGGGCTCAGTCTGTGGAAGGTGCGGCTTGTGGGCAGAGCTGGTCAGCAGAGAGAAGCAGGTCTGCCTTCCCACAGTGGCAGAGGCTTTGCAGAAACCAAACCACCACCATCCTCACCAGCCAGGCTTGAGGCACCCTCCAGGTCATCAATGACGTGAGGCAACAGTCAAGCCTCATGCGGAGGACAGGCAGGTGCATCGGGCAGGTGGAAGACTCTATGAGGAGTGAGGCTAGCCCCTTGAAACGCTAAGGTGAGGCAGCGGACCAGATCGTAACTTTTCACGGGTGGATCCTACGGTCCATGCAGATTTCTAGCTACTGTGGACCAGTTTAATCTCATACCAACTTTCCCACTGAAAACAATGGGAAAGGAGTTCCCCCATTGTGGGCAGTGGAAACAAACCTGACTAGCATCCGTGAGGCTGTGGATTCGATCCCTGGCCTCGCTCAGTGGGTTAAGGATCCTGCATTGCCGTGAGCTGTGGTGTAGGTCACAGACGTGGCTCGGATCTGGCGTTGCTGTGGCTGTGGCGTAGGCTGGCAGCTGTAGCTCCAATTTGACCCCTAGCCTGGGACCTCCATAGCCGGCAGGAGCGGCCGTAAAGAAAAAAAATATTGGGAAAAAAATGGATAAAGTATATTTTTAAAATTTGTTTGAAGGCATTGAAGAAGTCTAGAGGCCATGATCTTGGAGGGAAAAGAACTCCCAAGAGATGACCTTAAAATTTGGCCTTATTTACCTCCTAAACAGTAGCTGTAAAATTGAGACTATGAGCTGAAAATGGAGACTGAGTTTTTACATTCTCCTGAGGTTAGGGAAAAAGGGGGGCAGGTTGAGTTCAAGCACCTCCAAGGAAGGGGGAGCTTCTTTTTTTTTAAGGCTTTCATTTGGAATCCTCGAAGAGCACATTAGAAATAGAACAGCCTTCACAAAGATTGAAACCAGACTTCAAATAAATAATTTCAGATTGGATCAAGGTGAGTTGCCTCTACTCTAACTCCCTCCCTGAAGCAGGAGTATACGTCCTCTTTGGATCTATCAGAGCCTCGGATTATCTCCACAACTTTTCCATACAGAGTATCTTATAAATACACACAGTCAACAAAACTTACCATGCTTACCAGAAGATACGTCCATATGACTGAAACCAAGAGCAAAAACAAAAACAGATAATAGCAATAGACCCACAGGAGGTCCAGATATTGGCATTTAAAATAGCAAACCTTAAAATAATTGTGATAGGAGTTCCCATCGTAGCACAGCAGAAACGAACCCTACTAGGAACCATAAGGCTGCAGGTTTGATCCCTGGCCTTGTTGAGTGGGTTAAGGATCTGGTGTTGCTGTGAGCTGTGGTGTAGGTCACAGATGTGGCTCAGATCTGGCGTTGCTGTGGCTGTAGTGTAGGCTGGCACCTGTAGCTCCGATTGGACCCCTAGGCTGGAAACCTCCATATGCCGTGGGTGCAGCCCTAAAAAACAAACAAAAAAACAAACAAACAAAAAATTGTGATTAATAAATTCAAAATGTAGACAAGATAAAGAATTTAAACAGAAAACTGGAAACTTTTAAAAGTTATCAAATGGAAATTCTAGAAATGAAAAATACAATGATTGTAATCAACAATACAATAAAAGGCTTTAACAGCAGATTAGATGCAGCTAATAGAGGGTTAGTGAACTGGAAAACAGCATCATAAAATATTGAGCCTTGAAGCACAGTGAGAAAATTTGGTAGGAAATAAAATCAAGGCATAAGAAGAAAATCACTTTTTAAAAGAATTCCTTAAATTTACTCCCTTAGGAGTTCTCTGGTGGCTCTGTGGGTTAAGATTCTGCTATTGTCACTGCTGTGACTCCAGCTGCAGCTGTGGCTCAGGCTGGATTGTTGGGCCTGGAACTTCCGCGTGCCATGGGTGTGGCCAATAAAAGAACAGACCACATTATTCATGGTTTGTATGGACAACACTCTGTAGCGGAGTGTTTATGTATATAGGTGCAATGTATGTGACAATGGACAGTATGTAACAAAAGAGTAAGCTTTCCTTACAGCATTTAATTGCATAAAAGATAAGAAGCTGGAAGTCTCATGCCTTCCGTGTGAATTTGATAGACTCCATGCTGTATCAGACTGCAAGATAGAGTGGGCTTTGGAGCCTGCTGCCTGAATCCTGTCTCTGTCTCCTACTAAGTGTTGACCTTGGCCCTGTCTGAGGTTGCTTTGTCATCTATAAAAATAGTCTAGCATTGTCATGAGGACTACAGGAGACAGTGTATGTGCACAGAGCCCCGTGAGCACTCAGTGACACAAGGACAAGTGGCTTTGCTCCGGTCGTCAGGAGCTGACTTCCCCTGGCTCTCTCTCCGGCATGGGAGTTGTTCCTTCACGGAACTGTCTCAATTTTAGGGCCCCTACCCCATAACAGAAAAAAAAAATCCTTTAAACTCCCCACTCAACCCCCAGAGAAGCACCTGATATATTAATTTACACCGTGTGAGTCATTACGGGAATGTTTCAGAAGGAACAGAGCAGGGAGGGGACAACACCCAGCTCTAACAGGAATGGCTTTCAGAGGGTGAGACTCCAGACACAGGCAACCCTAGAGGAGAGGGGCCTTTGAGTCGGGGATCTTTCTCTGCGTTCCCTGACTCACAGAGCGTGGGCGCTCTCCCCCGCCTCCGCCTGAGGCTCTCAGCCCCCTGGTCACTCTGAGCAGTCACCAGTCTTCTTCCAGTTCTGTATCCTGCCAACCTCTTTGCCACTTCCGGGCCTTTTTTCGTGCTGTTCCATGTGCCTGGGATGCGGTGGTCCACAGTCTTTGCACATCCTCCTCCTGCTCCTCCGTCAGGTCTCAGCCCAAAGGTCACACCTCAAAGGAGCCGCTCCCCGAAAGTCCTGCCTTAACGGTGTCCCCCACTTTGTGACATTCGCTACCCCAAGAAATCCCTTTATTTGTCTGTTCTCTTATCTTTTGTCTATAAGTTGCCTCTGCTGCTTAAAACTGCCCCTGTGGAGCCCTGAGTACCATCATCGGCATTGGTCTGAGCCTGCGAGTGTCAACCCTCGGTCATGAATTCACAAAGTACTAATGAGCACTTAACTCTATGCTGGGCGCCAGGGAGGCACCAGGAACACAGGAGGAACCAAACAGACCAAGTCCCTCCTCTCGTGGATCTCGGAAGAGAGAGACAAGGACAAACATAAAAGCTGTTCCAGGAGCTGAGCGCAGTTGAGGAAAATACATCTGTAAAAATACGTGGAAAGGGGAGTTCCCGTCTTGGCTCAGGGGAAAAGAATCTGACGGGCCTCCATGAGGACGCAGGTTCGATCCCTGACCTCCCTCAGTGAGCTGTGGTGTAGGTCACAGAAGCGGCTCAGATCTGGCATTGCTGTGGCCGTGATGCAGGCCGGCAGGTGCAGCTCTGATTTGAACCCTAGCCTGGGAACTTCCATGTGCTGCAGGTGCAGCGCTAAAAGACAAGAAAAAAAAATGTGGAAAGGTGAGGGCAAATCGGTTTTGTATAGGGAAGGACCCAAGACTTTTCTTTATTTTCTTTATTTATTTATTTACTTACTTACTTACTTACTTACTTACTTACTTTTGGTTTTCGTAGGGCCAAACCTGTGGCATAAGGAAGTTCCCAGGCTAGGGGCCCAATCAGAACTTCAGCTGCCGGCCTACACCACAGCCACAGCCACGCAGGATCCGAGCTGCATCTGTAACCTACACCACAGGTCATGGCAGCATCAGTTCTTAACCCACTGAGCCACAAAGGGAACTCCCCCAAGACCTTTCTGATAAGGCGACATTTAAGCAAAACTTGGAAAGGATGGTGCTGGCCACGAGGCTCTGGGGCTTCCAGAGCCTCTGAAATGGGTTGTTGTGTTTGGCACAATAGGAGATTGTGTTGGTGTTTCTTTGGTTTCCAAAGCAAATTGTCTTTTGTGATTTAATAATACAAATCAAAAGCCTTAAAATACACATACCCTTTGACCCAAAAGTCCACCTGGGAATTTGGCCACAGGAAAAATAACGCATGCATGTATTTATGCATAAGGATACTGACTGAATAGGGAATTTTTAAAGAATGGAAATAATGTAACTGTTCAACATTATGGAAGTAGTTAAGTAAACTAAGGTCATCCATACAATAGACTACTGAGTAGCTATTAAAATAGTGGAAAGAATATTTCAAAATGTAGAGAAATATTCATGCCCACTTGTTAAGGACCATTTTGTGAAGAAAGCGAAATGCGTAGAACTCTTTGAAGGCATAAATACCAAAATGTTAAGAGTAGAGAGTAGTTATAAAGGGTGATAAAGAATCTGGTTAGGGGAGTTCCCTTCGTGGCTCAGTGGCTAACGAATCCGACTAAGAACCATGAGGTTGTGGGTTCGAACCCTGGCCTTGCTCAGTGGGTTAAGGATCCGGCGTTGCCGTGAGCTGTGGTGTAGGTGGCAGACGTGGCTCGGATCCCACGTTGCTGTGGCTGTGGCGAAGGCTGGCGGCTACAGCTCCTGTTAGACCCCTAGCCTGGGAACCTCCATATGCCATGGGTGCATCCTTAGATAAGGCAAAAAGACCAAAAAATATATATGTATGGTTAGGAGTTCCTGTTGTGGCTAGACAGTAATGAACCCAACCAGCATCCGTGAGGACGAGGGTTCCATCCCTGGCCTTGCTCAAAGGGTTAAGGATCCTGTGTTGCTGTGGCTGTGGTGTAGATCACAGACACAGCTCAGATCCTGCATTGCTGTGGCCGTGGTATAGGCCGGCAGCTGCAGCTCCAATTCAACCCCTAGCGAAAGGACCCCTATGACCATAAAAAGACCAAAAATGAGAATAAAAAATAAAAGAATCTGGTTAGCTTCTACTTTTTCTTTGTTTACCTTTTCTAGTACCTCGAGCTTTTTGCACCAGGCACTTTCCATATTCACATTGCAATTTGAAAATACTAAATCAACTACACCGTCCCTAAGACCTCACATTTACACATGGAATGGATGCGTATCAAGCGCCCACTTTGTGCCCGGCACAATGATGGCACCCGTCTAGTGGTAATAAGGTAGATTCTAAGTCACCAAGGCCATTCAACATATCGTGATACCGGCTGGGAAGACCCAGGTGAAGGGGCTGAAAGGCGCCGGCAGGCTTCCACGCAGACGGTGGACAGACGGAGCAGCAGGGAGGTTCCGAGGATGCTGTGGAAGCAGGAAGGAAGTGCTATTTCTCTTTCCTGAGTCCAGTGTGAGGCAAAGTCACCAGCTGAGAGGCAGCAAGGGGTGGGAGGCTGAAGGGACAACAAATTTCCCCCAAAGCACAAGACTTGCCAGGCAGCGGTGAGCCCTGCCTTACAGGTCTGTGATATGGTCCCATCTGCCCAGCTACAAAATCTTCTCCGGGTAAGCTCAGTTCTTGGGGAAATAGCTGGATTCAGCTAAGGCTGGGATTCTCCAGACAGACTCAAGAGTGGAAGAGAGAAGCTCAAAGCGGTGGGGTTAAAGTAAAAATGGTGAGGTTGGAGTCTTGTTGTGGCGCAGTGGAAAAGAATCCGACTAGCATCCATGAGGATGTGGGTTCAATCCCTGGCCTCGCTCTGTGGGTCAGGGATCCGGCATTGCTGTGAGCTGTGGTGTAGGACACAGACGTAGCTTGGATCCTGCATTGCTGTGGCCGTGGCGTAGGCTGGCAGCTGCAGCTCCGAATCATCGCCTAGCCTGGGAACTTCCATATACCATGGGCATGGCCCTAAAAGCACACATACACGCGCGCGCGCGCGCACACACACACACACACAAATGACGAGGTTGAAGAATGATTGTGTTGAGGGTCAATGGGGGGTGGCTGGGTGGCCACAAAGAGAAGCCTGAGATCAGGTTCCTGAGGCGGTGCAGTTCCTGGCAGTGACGTGGGTTGGGCTGTGCCCCAGGACTGTCTGGGGAAGATGAGTGCACTGGAGGTGAGGTAGTCAAGGAACTGAGACTTGGACAGTGGCCACCTGCATGGAAAGTCCCAAAAGGCTGATGACAGAGCCAGCATCCCAAGAAACAAAGGAGGGTGACAGAGAAGTCAGCAGGTAACAGCCAGGAGGAGGCGGAGAGACGGTGTGACCCAGGACGGCGATCTTCAAAAAGAACTGGGGTTGGCTGTGGAGCAGTGGGTTAAGAATCCAACTGCAGCAGCTCGGGTCACTGCGGAGGTGCGGGTTCAATCCCCGGCCTGGCATGGTGGGTTAAAGGATCCGGTGCTGCCACAGCTTTAGCTCAGATTTGAACCCCAGCACTTCTATACACCGTGGGTGCAGCCACTGGAAAAAAAAAAAAAAAAAAGACCTACGGTTTCAAAAGGAGGGAGCAGAGACGGCTGGACTTGGCAGTGTGAGGGACAATGGTGTCTGCCCACCTCCTGGTTCTGAGATGGACACGGAAGAGAGACCGCCTCCAGTGGGAGGCCTCGGGAAGAGAAAAGTCCTAGGAGAGCCAGGGACAGGCACGTCTGTGATCGCCGATCTTGAGCGGCAGAGTCCGAGGAGGGGCGGAAAGCTGTGTCATGTCAGGGATGGCAGGAAGCGGTGAGCGCCCCGGTGAGAACGGGCCATCAGAGCAAGCTAGACTCCTTTCAGCGTGGAGAAAAAGGAGATGAGGGAATAGACGGAATTAGCCCCAATCAGTGTCTCAAAAGTTCAGGGAGGAGTTCCCGTCGTGGCTCAGTGGTAACGAATGTGAGCAGGATCCACGAGGACGCAGGTTTGATCTCTGGCCTCGCTCAGCGGGTTAAGGATCCAGCATTGCCGCGAGCTGTGGTGTAGATCAAAGACGTGGCTTGGATCCCGCGTTGCTGTGGCTGTGGTGTAGGCTGGCAGCTGCAGCTCGGATTCGACCCCTAGCCTGGGAACCTCCATAGGCTATGGGTGTGGCCCTAAAAAGCAAAAAAAAAAAAAAAAAAAAAAAAAAAAAAGTCCAATGCGAGTTCAAGGTCCAGAGCAGGGAATAGTTTCAGAAAGGCTGGCGGCCACTGGGAGGTAAAGAACCTGAGTCATCGCTGTTGGCTCTTTTGAGACTCCGTCTACAAACACGGGCCAGGCGGAGAGCCCACCCAGCACCACGGAGGCAAACTGCGATCCTGGGCTTCAGGACACTCGTCGCAGGACCAGGAACCCCAGGACTGGTGCCCCCAGCCTTCCGTTGTGTTTTAACGCAGTGCCGGACTCGTTAAAAGGGTAAATTCAGCTTTTTCGGGGAGAGGAAGACGGGCTTGGTCAGGGAAGATGAGGCGGGGCCAGGGGTTCCACAGCGACCCCCAGTTGCTCAGATGAGCCCGGGAGGAGGCCTCCCCGTCCCTTCGCCATGGGCCACCTCCATCCCATGAAGCCTGTCATTCTCCCAGTGAGAGCCGAGGGCAGGCGACATGAGGAGAGGGGACAGATGGAGCGGACACCGCCATAAGGTCCCACCAGCTGTGCAATGGCATGAGGACCACCCACGGCTCCTCCCTGGCCCTCAGCTATAAAATGGGTGCAACATGTGACCCCCTAACTGGCTGTGTCCAGGTGGGACTGGTGAGAAACCCCGAAAGCCAGGTGCCCTGGCTTCTCAGCTGTGAGTCAGGGTCCCCTCGGACACGCTCTCTTAAGATGGGATTATGCACAACAGAAAAGGCGGAAGAGGATGGGAAAGCAGGGGAGGGAGAGCCCATGGATCTGGTCGCACATTGGACCCTGAGCGGACAGCTGGGCAGGAAAGTGGGTGGAAGCGCCCTTGACCATGGTGGGATCTAAGGAAGCCTCGGGCCGTCAGGAGTCCTAGAGCCAAAGTCAGTCCCTGGAGGCAGCCTGTGGCCCCCACGGCGATGAGTCCAGTGTGCAGCCCCTAGGGCCCCCGGTCAGTTTTGCTCCTGTAGTAGGAGAACAAGTGTCAGAGGCCCCGATTGCCCCCTTAACTCCTGTGGGGCCACAGACGAATGGATCGGCCTATCCGCACCTCATTTCCTTAGTGATAAAACAACCACCTCAGGGGGAGGTGGAGAGGGGTCCATCATGACTAATGAAGCAACTAGTCTGGACCTAGTGCGTTAGCATTCACCCTAGAGGCCGACCCAGGGGCTCTCAAGTCTAATGAAGCAACTGTTCGAGGGCCTAGGATGTTAGCATTTAGGTACCCCCTCACCCCCAGAGCTTGACACAGGGGTTCTCAGTGAGGGAAAGAAACCAGCACCCCAGGGTCCACCCCTGCTGGCAGACCTCTCATCCCCTCCTCTTTCTTCTCCTCCTCCCTCTCTACCCTCTCCTTGCCATTTCCTGTCAGAGCAGCCCTAAGACTGGCAGCCACCACCTCTGGGAAGCCTTCCTGGCTTTCAGCCACACAGCCCCCTCCCACCTCCTTGGAATCTCATTGGCTCTCAGAATCTCGCTGCCCAGGAAGACGCCTAAATGGTTTAATCGTCTCATCCCTGCTCGGTGCTGAGCTCCCGAGAGGGCTGTCTTGCCTTCTGCCTCCCTCAGCACAGGCTGAGCACACAGAAGTCCCCGGATTGATGGGCAGTTCCCCAGAATGTCAAGCCAGCGCTCGGCAGAGCCCGCTGTGGTGGAGGCAGGGAGAGACTGCTTATGTGTCCTGATTCTATTAATTAAGCTTATCGCCCGTCTGCTCTGCCTCCTGAGCCTGCGTAAGTGTTCCAGGCGGCTCTCTGTACGCACATTAACACGGAGCAGGTGAGCAGGACTAGACAGTATCAGAGGCCGGGGCATCTCACCGCAGAGGCAGCAGCATCACTGGGCACGGGGCACAGCCTCTAGGATTCAACCTGCCCACTCTACAGGCGTAAGACTGAGGGAGATGGGCCCCACGTGTCATTCACCGAATGGGAAGGTGAGCCCGGGGCCAGAGGGCCTGAGAACCTACGCCCCCGCCTTCCCTGTCCTGCGGGAACAGGGCCAGAGTCCATGCACGGGGCTCCTGGAGCAGGAGGGGTCCAGGGGAGCCCTCCCTCCCCCTGTGGGGAGCAGCAAGCCAGGGCCACTGAGCCAGCACTCAACACACAGTCCCCAGGACACTCCTGGGAGGAAGGAAGATAGGGACGATGCTGTTTCCAGACTGCAGATGGGAAAGCTGCGGCCCAGAGAGGGGAACCATTTTGAGCAAAGTCACAAGGTTGCAAACAGATCTACGCCCCAAATTCTGAATCGAAGTGTCCTTCAGACTGCCCACCAGTCCGGGGACTTCTGTGTGCTCAGCCTGTGCGGAGGGAGGCAGAAGGCAAGACAGGCCACAGGGATGAGACGATTAAACCGTTTAGGCGCCCTCCTGGGCGGTGGGATTCTAAGAGCCAGTGAGATTACAAGGAGGTGGGAGGGGGCTGTGTGGCTGAATCCAGGCATCCTTCTGTGCTCCCTTCACAGAACACAGGCTCCCCTCATCCCTGCAACCTTGTATTTGTGACCTGTCTGCCTGTTTCCTTACCCTTAAAGCACTGTTGGCGGCAGCCAGGAATGCAGTGAGGCTGGCACAGAGGAGGGACCCGCGGAGATGGGCATCGGCCAGGGGTGCTCCCGCCCCTGCCCTCCATGCAGCCGTTCAGCCCCAGCTGGATGCCTGACCCCAGGGCTGTAGGGTGGGAGGTAAAGCTGTCACTCAACACCATATCTAGGGCTGTGAACACGGCTGAGTGCAGAGAGCTCATTTCACTTCACAGGACTTTTTTTTTTTTTTAGGGCCGCACCCGCGGCATATGGAGGTTCCCAGGCTAGGGGTCTAATCGGAGCTACAGCTACCGACCTACGCCACAGCCACAGCAACGTGGGATCCGAGCCGCGTCTGCAACCTACACCACAGCTCACGGCAACGCCGGATCCCTAACCCACTGAGCAAGGCCAGGGGTCAAACCCACGTCCTCATGGATACTAGTCGGATTTGTTACCACTGAGCCATGATGGGAACTCCAGCTCACAGAGCTTTGTTCAGGGACACTGAATGGATGTGGCACAAGATTCACCACATTTGGGGTTTCCTCCTGGTGGCCCAACCAGGAGGAATGGTAACACAGTCATCCCTCTGCTTCTCACTGGCTGTGTGACCTTGGGCAAGTCACTTCTCTCTGGGCACCACAGGCCAGGTCCCTGGCCCAAAGCTGGGGTCTTGATTTGGGAGACCTGTAAAGGGAGGTGGGGTGTGAGCGGTTTTCTGAGGCCCTGAGGGGTCCCAAGACCCCCATCCACGACCTAAGGGCCTGCAGGCACCGGAGGCGGAGTCACAGATGCTGGGAGGACGCGAGGGGGAATGGGAGCAAAGCCAGGACCCTCCCCGCAGCCTGCCGGCCTGAGAAAGGCATGACTCGCCCGCCCGCTCCCTCCCCGGCCTGGGGCTGGGCCTCCCGCGGGAGGGGCCCCGCCATCTGACCCCCTGGCTCCCTCTGGCTGGCGGACCGCTGTCGCGTCGGTTCCCAGGCGAGCCGTCTGCCCATCCATCACCGCGGCGTCCTGCTCCAGCTCTCAATCCGCCCGTCGGCGGGCCGGCGCGCCCCCACCCACCTGCGCGCTGCGCACCCGCACCCCACACACACCCCGGCTTGGCGCCCTCCCGCCCTGGGTCCCAGACGCCCGCACCCACCCGGCCCGCCCCACGCGTGCCTGCACCACCGCTGCCGCTTTCCCAGACCACCTGGGTCTTGCCCACCCCCCACCCCGGGAAGTGTGAGCCTCAAACACACACAGAGTTTTCACTCCTGGACCCCGTGGCCCTTCCTGTTGTTTTAAAATTAAAAAAAAAAAAAAAAAAAAAAAAAAAAAGGAAAAGCCCCGCCCCCCCAACAGCTTTGTTCACTTCTAAATGCCTCCCCAGCCTGGCTGGTTCCTTCTGCCCAGCTCTGAACTGCTCTAGCAGCATTAACAGAGGATTAATTAAGCCCAATTAAAGCTGGTTTCAGCGCAGTCCCTCCCTCTCTCCTGCCCCTCTTCCACTGCGGGGGTCCAGCTATTCACACTGCTCTCAGCTCCTGCTCCCAGATACCCCAGCTAACCTCAGGTACCCTGGTGTTTGCCTGGTCACTCCCTGCCGAATGAATGAATGAATGAGGACATTTACATCTAAACTATTTGGGCACGCTGCCTAGGCCCTCTTACAAAGATACTGCATTTAGTTAGTTAAATTAGTTAGATGGTTAGTTTTATGGCCACATCTGGGGCATAGGATGTTCCCAGGCTAGCCCTGCCCGCCTACACCACAGGCGCAGCAACGCCAGATCCCAGCCGCCTCTGCGACCTATGCTATCACTTGTGGCAACGTGGGATCCTTAACCCACTGAGCAAGGCCAGGGATTGAACCCACATCCTCACGGACACTGTGTTGGGTTCTTAACCCACAGAGCCATTGCAGGAACTCCGCAAAGGTACTGCAGTAGTGAAAGTAATGAAACATCAGGGAACTGGGTGGGTCAGGACTGACGGGTGGGGTATTGTGGGGCACAAAGAGGGGAACAGTGGCCTTTTGGAGGAAAGGGTCTCACGGTGTCGAGTTACTTGTTTCCAGACCAGAAACAGCCTCTTCGCTGAGCATCTGGCTTGTGCTGCAGGAGTTCTGACTCTGCAGAGAGTATAACCTATGGAACAATCCAGAGCAGTACAGCCAGGCTCACGGCAGACGCTGAGCATAGGATCCATTTCAGAATTTTCTTTGATGTGATCTTATCCCACCAGAACCCTGTAAGGCTGGTCTTATTATCCCCATTTTACAGATGAAGAAATTGAGGCTCCGAAAATTTACTCTATCCAAGAGCATTCAGTTAGCCTGTGGCTGAATCAGGATTTTGAACCCAGGACCCATCTTACTCCAATACCCTTCCTCTTTCCTCTGTACCTCCTGGCCCTTGGCCTCAAGTATAGCCCTTCTACCCACAGTTCCTCTTTATGACCCTGGAGGGCACTGAGGGGGGCTGTGTGTGGCCCTAGGGTCTGGGGTCTCTCTCCAGATGAGCTGTGAAAGGGCCCTGACCAGCCATCGAAGTTATCTTGACCTTGGGCACCCACGGGGCCTGGGATCCTCCTATTTGAATGACAAAAAAAACCCTGAGTGGACGCCAGGAGACTAACTAGTGTTCTCATATCAACTTTGCTGCCAGCTTGCTCTGTGACTTTCCATCTCTGCTATCTCTCTCTCTCTCTTTTATTTTTTATTTTTGGTTTTTAGGGCCGCATCCGCAGCATATGGGAGTTCCCAGGTTAAGGGTTGAACGGGAGCTGCAGCCACCGGCCTACACCATGACCACAACAATGCCAGATCCAAGCTGTGTCAGTGACCTACACCACAGCTCACGGCAACACTGGATTCCTAACCCACTGAGCGGGGCCAGGGATCAAACCTGCCTCCTCATGGATACTAGTCGGTTCGTTACCACTGAGCCACAGTGGAAACTCTGCTGTCTCTTGAAATAACGTCCACAAGGTGTGCATGTGCAGACACACACATACACAAGCCCGCCTTTCCTTCTGGCCTCGGTGGGGTTGTCATTTCTTTAGCTGCACACACTGGGGTCCCCTATGTGGCAAAGAAGTCATCTTTGGCACCAAGCACCTCTCCCAGACCCAGAAGTCTCACCCTGTGTGCCCCCAGAAAGGCCCGGCCCGGCCACTGGTCATCACAGGTTCTGGAAACTTGTGTCTCTCAAACCAGACCTGCAGAGCCAATCCCGAACTCCCGACATTCACCTCCTTCCTTCGTAGATGATTTCCTGAGCACCTACTACAGTTAAGCCAGCAGGCAGGTGGGGGAGCCCACAGACAGTGCACCCCCAGGGCTCACTGGGGAGTGTGTGAGCCGCTTCAGAGGAGTTGGGGGTGGGGAGCTTGCAATCAGATCACCTCTTTTTTTTGTGTGGTTTTTTTTTTTTTTTTTTTGGTTTTTAGGGCCTCACCCGTGGTATATGGAGGTTCACAAGCTAGGGGTTGAATCGGAGCTGTAGCTGCCCGCCTACACCACAGCCACAGCAACACAGGATCTGAGCCGCATCTTTGACCTATGCTGCAGTTCGCAGCAACACCAGATCCTTAACCCACTGAGCAAGGCCAGGGGTTGAATCCACATCCTCATGGATGCTAGTCAGGTTCATTACCGCTGTGCCACCACAGCAACTCCCCAAATCACCTCTTTAAAAAGACTTAAAACCCTAGCTCTGTAGGACCTGGGCAGACCACCTAATCCCACTGGGCTGTGGTTTCCTCATCTATGAAGCTAATACTAATATAATATTTACTTCATTTTATTTTATTTTTATTTTTTGGCCACCCCATGGCACATGGAGTTCCTGAGCCAGGGATCAAATCCAAGCCGAAGTTGCGACCTACACCAAAGCTGCTGCAATGCAGGATCTTTAACCCACTGTGCCAGGCCGGGAATCAAATCTATGTCCTGGTGCTGCAGAGAGGCTGCTGATCCTGTTGTGCCACGGTGGGAACTCTGATTTCATTTATTTATTATTTATTTATTTTTAGGGTTACACTTGAGACATATGGAGGTTCCCAGGCTAGGGGTCGAATCAGAGCTATAGCTGCTGGGCTACGCCACAGCCACAACAACTCAGGATCTGAGCCACATTTGTGACCTACACCACAGTTCACAGCAACACCAGATCCTTAACCCACTGAGCAAGGCCAGGGATTGAACCCGCAACCTCATGGATACTAGAGCAGATTCATTTCCACTGCACCACAACAGGAACTCCCGGAACCCCAATTTTAGACTGAAATGTTTTCAAAAAACAAAATAAAATAATAACATAAAGTATTTTGTACCAGACTTGGTGAGTAATAAGTGGTCCATAAAAGTTTTTCTTTAGGGAGTTCCCATTGTGGCGCAGGGGAAACGAATCTGAATAGTATCCATGAGGATGCAAGATCCATCCCTGGCCTTGATCAGCGGGTCGGTGATCCGGCGTTGCTGTGAGCTCTGGTGTAGGTCGCAGATGTGGCTCAGATCTGGCGTTGGTGTGGCTGTGGCATAGGCCGGCAGCTGCAGCTCTAATTCGACCCCTAGCCTGGGAACTTCCATGTGCCAAGACTGTGGCCTTAAAAAGCAAAATAGAAAAAAAGTTGGTTTTCAGTACATGAGCACAGCATAGGAGTGGGCCTTCACCTGCTCAGGGCCTCGGGGCCACCAGAGGCAGAGACAAGGCCGGAAGGACGCTGGTACTGTGTCTGTGAATTGCACTAAGTTCAGGCCCACCCCTGGGGTACACAGAGAAAGGCAAGGGCCGGGAATCCAGCCTGTCAGCCCAAATTCTAGAAAGCACATGCCAACGTCGGAACCCCCACTGGCCCCACAGGCCGGGACCACGGGGCTCCCTAGGGCCCACTCCCGGCCGCCTCCCTGCAGACACGCGAGTGCGCTTGGCCGGCACCGTGTGGGGAGGTGGGCCTTGAGCTTGAGCTTGGCCCATATGTGCATGGCCTCATCCACGGGACGGGGGCAGACGCCAGCCTGGTCATGGTGGAGAGTTAGAACACATTTCCAGACGGCGCTGCCAGTCCTCGCCATGTTCCAGCTTGTTGACACGGTGATGGCATAATTACAGTTTCAATCGCAGATTAATAATAAGTCATTTTTGCAAACGAGGAGGCAGGTCTGCACTGGAAAGGGCCCCATAGGGCCTGTCGCCGCTGCTATCTGAGGCTGCTGGCCGCTGTTTGATGTTTTCTGCCGAGCTGAGACTTTTCTGAGGGCGATTGTAACAACAACAGCCACCCGGGTAATAATACCCCTGCCTGCCCACTGGCCTCTGGATGGAAGATGATAATGGAATTTGCTTTGGAGGAGGCGTGCGTGCGTGTGTGTGTGTAAGATCTGGGGGTGAATGCTCACGAGTGCTGGTTTGCGTGTACTGATGTGTCCGTCTCTGTGAACACGTGTGTATATTCGGGAGTGTGTCTCCACGTGACATTAGCGGTGCTCAGAGGCCCTGGCCCCCGCGCAGAGAGGCTGAGGCTCCTCTCCCCTCCCTCGTTCACCATCCCCCCTCCCCAGCAAACCTGTGAGGGACAAAGGAGGCTCTGGACCCCTAAGGTGCCCCCAGAGAGAGCTCTGGGTGTGGTGGGCGCCCTGGCAGGGCCGAGGCCAGCCTGACACCCCCTGGGGCTCCCAGGTAGGGCCGAGAACCTGCCGGATGCCTGTGTTCCGAGCGGGGTTGGCGAGGAGCTAATAATAACAACAGTGACAATAACAACCACTTCTGTGTGTTCCGAGCTTTCTTCTCTTCTCTTCTTTTATCTTCGTGATCTCATTTGATCCTCACAACCACCCTGAAGGCAGGGAGGAGAAGCCTCATGACTCCCACTGGCCCCACTGGAAATGAGCCCAAGAAGAAGGAAAGCCTGCCCGGGTGACACAGCAGCGGATGACAGAGCCGCAGACGGTGCTGTCTGGCACGCTGGCCCTCTGCGTGGGCCTCCCATGGCTAGTGGCGCAAACACCAGGCCCTCCACCCTCTCCGGGGCAACCTGTGCCCCAGGCCAAGGGGCAGGCAGAGTTCAGAAGCCCGATTCACATTTTCCAAGTTCTCTTTGGAGCCGAAGAGATGCTGGGCCCATGGAGATGACTCTGGAAGACTGGGGTCCCCAGAGCTGAACCACCTCGGGCTGGCCTCGAGCCACCTCCTCTGAGCCTGGCTCTGCACCCGTGTTTTGTTTCGGACCAGCCGGGCTGGGCCACCTGAGCCTGGCCCCTCATAGGACAGTGACCTAGTGAGCTCATCCGCTATGGCCAGGCCAGGCCCAGGTGGTTTTAACAACCCCGTGGGTGTGGCCTTGCCCAGGTGGCTGCCCGCCTGGTGCCCTGGGCAAGAGCAGAGCGCCCTAGAGGAGGCGAGGGGCCAAGCTGGAGGCGAGGAGGAGGCGCTCACACAGCCTGGGCTTCCTGCTGCCCAACCCTGCCCTGTCCCCAAGGGGCCCATCTCTTCCTTGGGGCTCCTAATTACCACGTACCCCTGAAGGTCAGGCCTGGTGTTTGCTCTGCTAGCCACTGCCTGACTGCCATGGACTTCAAAGCAATTGGAGACCATATTCGATTACGCCCAAGAGGAAGGAGGGCCCGGGGAGGCAGGGGGCCAGTCCCATTTCTCAGCTGGGGCGGCCGGGGTGAAGCATCACGCAGAAGCAGGGAATGAGTCAGGCCAGGGCCCAGCCTGGGCAGCCTGATGGGCCTCTGTGCAGGGCCCTGCCCTGGGGCCGGGGCAGGAGTGGAAACCCAAGTTCAAGCCCAGCCCAGTGGGGAGGCCAGTGGGGCCAGGACGTAACCGAGTCCCTTCTCTCCCAGGAGCAGAGCTGGGGTTCCCCAGACCTCCGTTCAAAATGCTTCAAAGGGAGTTCCTTTTGTGGTACAGAGGTAACGAACCCAGCTAGCGTCTATGAGGACACGGGTTCAATCCCTGGCCTTGCTCAGTGAGTTAAGGATCTGCATGGCTGTGAGCTGTGGTGTAGGTCGCAGATGCAGCTCAGGTCAGGCGTTGCTGTGGCTGTGGCGTAGGCCAGCAGCTGCAGCTCCAATTCGACCCCTAGCCTGGGAACTTCCATACGCCATGGGTGCAGCCCTAAAAAGCAAAAAAACAAACAAACAAAATAACCCTTCGAGGACTCCAGAATAAAGAACTAGTGTGTCTCTAACCCAGTCAGAGGCCGCAGGGGGTCCTCACAAGCTGACCCCCCTCCACTCCCCTGCCCGTGCCCCACTTCAGGAACTCACCTTCTCAAGACCTTGGCCTGATCGTCCTCCACCACCACCAGCATCGTCCTGTCCACGATCAGCGGCATTCTTCCTCCTCTCCATCTACGAGAAGCTTGGCCAGTGTTCAAACCACTGCTCAAATCACGTCTTCCTTCTGATGCACCCAGAGCAGCATCCGGCCCTGGCCTTAGCTGATCGCTCTGTCTTCTGAACCCTTGAAGAGAAATGTAAAGCATACGGCACGTGGGAAAAGAATCTGAGAGAGAATGGATATGTCTGTGTGCGTGACTGAGCCCCTTTGTTGTACGGCAGAAATGATCACAGCCTTGCAAATGAACTGTACTTCAATAAAGCTATTTTAAAAAAAGAAAAATAGGAGTTCCCTTCGTGGCTCAGTAGTTAACAAATCCAACTAAGAACCTTGAGGTGGCGGGTTCGATCCCCGGCCTTGCTCAGTGGGTTAAGGATCCGGCGTTGCCGTGAGCTGTGGTGTAGGTCGCAGACACGGCTCGGATCCCGCGTTGCTGTGGCTGTGGCGAAGGCCGGCGGCTACAGCTCCTGTTAGACCCCTAGCCTGGGAACCCCCATATGTGGTGGGTGAGGCTCTACATAAAAAAGGCAAAAAGACAAAAAAAATAAAATAAAATAAAAAAAGAAAAAGAAAGTGACCACCAGATCCTCAGGACAGACTACCTGCTTGCACCTCTCACAAATCTATCTTAATAAATCAATTTCTTGCCTATCAAATAAATAAATAAATAAATAAATAAATAAAGCATACGGGCTTTCTCTGAGTGCAGTTAGGTCCCAGAAGCCAGGCGGGGCTGAGGCTCCCTCTCCCTG
Organism: Catagonus wagneri; assembly: GCA_004024745.2. Classification (NCBI taxonomy): domain Eukaryota; kingdom Metazoa; phylum Chordata; class Mammalia; order Artiodactyla; family Tayassuidae; genus Catagonus; species Catagonus wagneri. Next base: position 905,751 of record PVHT020000284.1, on the reverse strand, counting down.
TGTGTCTGGGGGCCCAGCACACTCCAGTGCACCTGCAGGGCGCTCCAGATCCACATTCCAGTGAATAGACCGAATAATGGGAGGAGTTGTTCAAGCCAATGATGGAATTTCTTACAGATATGCAGGCTCTCTCCCCTCTTCATCCCAGACCCTACTCTCCAGTTCCTGAGTATCAGACATGTGCTTCTGTGTTTGACTTCCATTTTTTGTTTTACATTTTGTGTTGCCTCTGCTGCCTGCTTATAATAATGATAATAACAATTATTGGGGAGTTCCCATTGTGGTGCAGCAGAAATTAATCCTACTAGTAACCATGAGGATGAGGGTTCAGTCCTTGGCCTCGCTCAGTGGGTTAAGGATCCAGCATTGCCATGAGCTGTGGTGCAGGTCACAGATGTGGCTCAGATCCTGGGTTGCTATGGCTGTGGCTGTAGGCTGGCAGCTACAGCTCCAATTTGACCCCTAGCCTGGGAACTTCCACATGCCACAGGAGAGGCCTTAAAAAAAAAAAAAGGACAGAGAGAGAGATTATTGAAGTTCCTGTTGTGGCTCAGCAGGTTAAAAACCCGACTAGTATCCGTGAGGACACAGGTTCAAATCCCGGCCTTGCTGTGAGCTGTAGTGTAGGTCACAGATGTGACTCAGATCTGGCTTTGCTGTGGCTGTGGCTGTGAAACTTTCATATGCTTCAGCAGTGACCATAAAAAGACTGGAAAAAAAAAAAGGGAATTATTAAGTGATTCCTCTGGGCCAGACCCTGTGCTAACTACATCACATATATTAATTCATTTAAATCCTATATAAGTCAGTGGTTCTCAATCAGGGTAACTTTTGTCCCCCCGGGGACATTTGGCAACGTCTGGAGACATTTTGGGTTGTCACAAACTAGGGGCAGCAGGTCCTACTGGGATCTATGAGTAGAAGCATCACAGTGCACACAGGACAGCCCCTTAGGACAAAGAATCATCTAGCCCCAAATATCAGCGGTGTCGCAGCTGAGAAATCTTGCTCTAAACCTTAGAACCTTAGATATTCTCTATGATGATCATCTCATTTTCCCACTGAGAAAACTGAGGCTCAGAGAAGTTAAATAATTTCTCCAAGGTCACACGGTTAGTCAGCAGTTTTAACCCGAGCACTCTGGGGCCACGGTCTTAGCCTGGCTCTGTGGTTTCTCACTTAGGCCCTGTCACTAGGATCCCCTTCCTTGTGGGCAGCCCAATCTGCCTGCCCGCTGACATCACTTCTCAGTCACAGGGAGAAATGACCCCCTCAGTGCCCAGCTGAGGGAGCCAGAATGTCTAGCCACATGCCTTGACCCCTGAGAACCTGGGAGACCTCCTAGGTCAGGCCTGCTCCCGACATGCAGCCCACGCTGACCTCCCTTCTCTGAATGTCACAGCCCCGGGCATGCTGCCTGGCCATCTTATGCACAGGGACCTGTGCGGAGAACAGACGGGTGCTGGGGCGGGAGCCACACCCCCTCCTGCTTCCCCGCCCCTCCAGGCCCCGAACCCACACTTGGCAGCGCTCAGCCTTCTGCGGTTTGGCCTGTGACCTGAAGGAGTGGGTATGGAGGTTCCAGCGTAGACGAAAATAAGGAGGACTGGTGAACAGATGTGAGGCTAAGGACCACCAGGCCACCTCCGGGCGCCACGTGGCCTGGGCTGGAGAGGAAGCGGGAGTCGAAATGAGGAACTGGCCGGGGCCTTCCAGACCGGCAGGCAGGCAGAAGAGGCCGCGCGCAGAGGGAGGGGGAGGCCAGGACCGACTGCCTGTCTCAGGAGGCAGGGCCCCGATCTGGCCAGGCCTCCAGCTACTCTCCCGCTTGTGAGACAGTTGGCCAGGGTCAGGGGCCCAGGCTGGAGCCAGATGCAGGAAGGAGCCAGCTGGTGCAGTGAGAAATCGCCCCACTTGCTGACTTGTTTTTTGGGGGGCGTGGCAGCACCCAACCTGATGGGCGGGGCCTGGCCTCATCCAATCCGCATCCCCAGCCTGCTAGAGCGGCAGGGTGGGGGACGGAGTCAAAGATGACCAGAGGAGACACGGGTCTTAACCAAGAAAAGGTCCTCAAGGGGATGTGAGAAAGAGGAGGAGCCACAAGACGAAAGAAGGAAACACGTGAAGGAGGAAGCCCAGCCCAGGGGCGGGGGTGGGGGGGCAGGGCAGGAAGCTGCTTCCCGCAGGAACCCCTTCCAGGCAGCACCAGATTCCATAGGGCCCCTCACCTTGGTCCCTCTCAAACCTCCCTAGGACGCCCATTTCCTGAGGGCAGCGCCCTTGGCCTCCCTGGACTCTTAACTCTGACCTCATCACCACCCAGAGTGAGTGGATCTGCTCTCCTTGTAAAGGGTCAGTTCCTCCAGCCGCTTCCAGATGCATCAACTCTCCTCTCCCTGAAGTTAAACAGCCCCCTTCTGCCTCTGCAGGAGGCCTTCTTATGACACACTTAAAGAAAAAGGCAGGAGTTCTCGTTGTGGCTCTGCGGGTTAAGAATCCGACTAAGAACCATGAGGTTGCGGGTTCGATCCCTGGCCTTGCTCAGTGGGTTAGGGATCCGGCGTTGCCGTGAGCTGTGGTGTAAGTTGCAGACACGGCTCAGATCCCGCGTGGCTGTGGCTGTGGCGAAGGTCAGCAGCTACAGCTCCTGTTAGACCCCTAGCCTGGGAACTTTCATATGCTGCAGGTGTGGCCCTAGAAAAAGAAAAGCAAAAAGAAAAGGGGAGAGACAGGAAAAGCAATCACAAAAAGTACATTTTATACTTTAATATATTATCCCGTCCATCCTCATAACATGCTTGTTGCTCTACCCCCGTCACATCTCACGGTGCTGAGCACAATAAGTATGTGTTTGAAAATCAGTGGGCCATCCAAAAGTGAAATGAAGAAAAGAACTCCATTTGCCATGGCATCAAAAAGAATGAAATACCTAGAATTGCATTTAACAAAAGAAGTGCAACAATGTATACTCTGAAAACAACACAACTTTAAAAGAAATGAAAGATCTAGATAACTAGAAAGGCATTCCACATTTTTGGTTTAGGAAAGTTAAACAATGTTAAGATGGCACTACTCCTCAAATTAATCTACAGATTCAGTGTAATCGCAGATGATATCCTTGTAGAAACTGGAAAACTGATTCTAAAATTCAGATTCCTGTCTTGGCTCAGTGGTTAGTGAACCCGACTGGTGTCCATGAGGTTGTGGGTTCGATTCCTGGCCTCACTCAATGGGCTAAGGATCTGGTGTTACCGTGAGCTGTGGTGTAGGTCCCAGACACAGCTTGGATCTGGCGCTGCTGTGGCTGTGGCGTAGGCTTGCGGCTGTAGCTCCAATTAGACCTCCAGCCTGAGAACATCCACATGCCACGGGTGCGGCCCTAAAAAAACAAAAAGACCAAAAAATAAAATAAAATTCAGATGGAATAGCAAGAGATCCAGAATAGCCAAAATGATCCTGGAAAAGGAGAACAAAGTAGGAGGACTCACACTTCCTGATTTGTAAACTTTATTACAAAACAACTGTAATCGAGACAGTGTGGTACTGGCATAAGGGTAAACATATCAATCAATGGAAAAGAACTGAGAGTCCAGAAATAAAGTCATACATCTATAGTCAACAATTTGTTTTCCTTTTTTTTTTTTTTTTTTTCCTTTCTGTTTTAGGGCCGCACCTGAAGCATATGGAAGTTTCCAGGCTAGCGGTCAAATCCAAGCTGTACCTGCCAGCCTACGCCACAGCCACAGCAACACCAGAGCTGAGCTGCATCCACGACCTACCTACCTACCTGCCTCATTTTGTGGCAATGCCGCATCTTCAACCCAATGAAGGAGGCCAGGGATTGAATCCACATCCTCATGGATACTAGTTGGGTTCTTAACCTGCTAAGCCACAATGGGAACTCCAACAAATTTTCAAAAATGGTGCCAAGACCATCCAGTGGGGGCAAAAGAGTTTTTCCAACAGATGTTGCTAGAAAAACTGGATTCCCACACTCAAAAGAATAAAGTTGGATCCTTACCTCACATCGTATAGAGAATCAAACTGAAAGCAGATCAAAGACCTAATGTAAGAGCTAAATTATAAAACCCTTAGGAGAAACACAGGGGTAAACTTTCAAATAGAGATTGAGGTTAACATGCTGTGTATGTGGCTGTGAATCTGTGGGCAGGATACTTCTGATCTTGGGTTTGGCAAAGGATTCTTATATATGATGCCAAAAGCATGAGCCACAAAAGAAAAAAATATAGATATACTGGACTTGAACAGAATAAAAATGTTTCTGCATCAAAGGACACCATCAAGGATCAGAAAAGATATTTTCTCCGTAGAAAGGTATTTTCTCTGCAGAATCAGAGAAAATATTTGCAAACTGATAATAGACTTGAAGCCAGAATATGTAAAGAACACTTATAACTCAATAATACAAGGACAAACAATCCAGCTTTAAAATGGACCCAGATGATGAACAGACATTTCTCCGAGACATTCAAATGTCGAAGAAGCGCATGAAAAGATACTTGACATCATTAGTCATCAGAGAAATGCAGATCAAAACCACAAGAGATAGCGCTTCATATCCACCAGGATGTCTAGACTCCAAAAGTCAGATAAGAGCAACTGTTGTCAAGAATGCAGAGAAATCAGAACTCTCATACATTGCTGGTACAAGTATAAAATGGCGCTTTGGAAATTAATCTGTCAATACTTCAAAACAGTATACAGAGAGCTACCATATGACCCAGCAATTCCACCACTGGGTATATGGCACACCTTGTTTTATCTCCCTTTGCTTTGCTCGGCTTCAGACACTGCGCTTCCTTTTTTTCACAAGTCCAAGAATTGTGACAACCTTGCATCAAAGAAGTCTTTTTCCAACCGCATTTGCTCATTTTGTCTCCGTGTCACATTTTGGTAATTCTCAAAGTATTTCAAACTTTTTCATGATTATTGTATTTGTTACGGTGATCTGTGGGCAGTGACCTTGATGTTACTACTGCAAAAAACATTGCAGCTCACTGAGGTCCCGGTGATGGTTGGCATTTTTAGCAATTAAGTATTTTTTAATGAAGGTATATGTGTTGTTTTTAGAAATAATGCTAGTGCACAACTAATAGACTAGAGCAGAGCTTAAACATAACTTTTGTATTATGTAATTTTGGGGAAACCAAAAAGTTGGTGTGACCTGTTTGATTCCAGTATTCACTTTTTTTGCGTTGCTTTGGAACCAAACTCTAAATATCTCCAAGAGAACCCCACACCCAAAGGAAATGCAAACACATGGTCACACAGAAACCTGTACATGCACGTTTGTAGCAGCATTTTTCGTAACAGGGACAAGGTAGAGACAGCCCAAGTGCCCAATGACAAGTGAATGGATGAACAAAACGGATGAACAAGATGAATAATTTTCAGCCCAAATGAGAGAACCTTAATGGAAACTATGGACTTTGATAATGATGTGTCAGTGTTGGTTCACTGTAACAATCTGGTGTCACACTGTACCATATGGACGCGTGGGATTGTGGGGAAGGCAATGTGGAAGGGGTATGTGGGAACTCTGTACTTTCCTTTCCATTTTTCCGTGAGCCTAAAATTGCTCTAAAAAAAATAGCCTTGGCTGCACTCATGGCATAGGCAAGTTCCTGGGCCAGGGATCAAACCCAAGCCACAGCGTCAACCCAAGCTACTGCCGTGACAACACCAGATCCTTAACCTGCTGAGCCACACAGGAACTCCAATGTCTCTTATTTTTCAAGTTAAAAAAAAAAAAAAAGGTGTTAACACATGCTACAACATGGATGAAATGTGAAAACATTATTTTCAGGGAAAGTAGCTGGTCACAAAAGATCATGTCTCTCAAATATCCAGCATAAAGGAAACCTATAGAGACAGAAAATAGATGAGTGATTCCCTAGGGCTGGTTGGAAGGAGGAAGTTGGGAGAAGTTAGGTGGGTGATAGCTAAAGCATAGAGGATTTCTTTCTCTCCCTCTCTCTCTCTCTCTCTCTCTCTCTCTCTCTCTCTCTCTTCTTTTTTTTTTAAGGGCCATACCTGAGGCATATGGAAGTTCCCAGGAACGGGGTTTAGGTGTAGAATCAGAACTGCTGCAGCTGCTGGCCTATACCATAGCCACATCAACAGCAACACAGGATCCAAGCCGCATCTTCTACCTGCACTGCAGCTCACGGCAATGCCGCATCTTTAACCCACTGAGCAAGGCCAGGATTCCAACCTGCCAACTCATGGATACTAGTCCAGTTCATGACTGCTTAGCCACAGTGGGAACTCCTAGAGGATTTCTTTTTAGGGTGATGAAAATGTTCTCAAATTGTCAGTGGTGGTTGAACATATCTTTGAATATACTAAAAACCACGGAATTATACATTTTAAATGGGTGAATTGTGCGGTACACGAGCTATATTTCAATAGAGCTATTAAGAAAAAGACATTATCAGACAATTGAAACTAAATATAGACCATGGATTAGAAAATTAAACTTTCTGATTCTGACACTTGAAAAAAAAAATTGACGGACAACCCTGTACATTAGGCGGTATCATTATTCCCATCTTACAGAGCTGAGGCATGGAGACATCAAGTTACTTGTCAAGGATCACACAGCAGTTTAGGAACCCTTAGTCTTTATCATTTCCTTATTTCTCCTGGTACCCTCGTCTTTTCCATTATAGCGCTTGTCATAAGTTGCAATTTTCATAATTTTTGTTCTACAAGACACTAACCTCCTTGAGGGCAGAGATAGATCTCTGCTGATCACCACATCTCCGTCAATTTATTTAGTTTTACATTTTCGGATGTTTTAATGACCAAGTATGGGGAAGGGTGAGGGGGGAAACATCCCGTTAGCGAACTCCGGGGTCACGTTGAACATCTATCTAGCATAGGTCTTGGCTCTTTGTGGGTACTCAGTACATATTTGTAGTTTAGATGGCTGGCTGGCTGGCTGGCTGGCTGGCTGGATGGATGGATGGGTGGATGGATGGATGGGTGGGTGGATGGATGGGTGGGTGGATGAATGGATGGGTGGGTGGATGAATGGATGGATGGGTGGATGGATGGATGGGTGGGGATGAGAGTCTAGATGGGTGGAGATGTGGGTTCTGGACAAAGGCTGACTGGGCCTGCCCAGGACCACTAGTACCTGGCCTCATCCTCCTCACCTGGCTATGCTTCCCTCCTAACCCGACCCTTTATCTCTTCCCCAATAGTCAGGCCCATCACTTGCTGAGACCTGCACCCATTGCACAGACTCTCCTCTTTCCTCCATCAAGGCTATCCAAACTCCATTTTTCAAGGACTTGTCAGGCCCTTCATTCTCCAGCAAATCTTCCTGTCCCTTTCCTAAATTCTCTCTCTCTCTCCCTTTTTTTTTTTTTTTTGCTTTTTAGGGCCACACCCAAGACATATGGAAGTTCCCAGGCTAAGGGTTGAATTGGAGCCGGAGCTGTCAGCCTACACCACAGCCACAGCAACTCAGGATCCAAGCCACATCTGTGACCTACACCACAGCCCGTGGCAATGCTGGGTCCTTAACCTACTGAGCGAGGCCAGGGATGGAACGCGCATCCTCACGGATAATGGTCGGTTTGTTTCCACTGAGCCACGATGGGAGCTCCCCTACACACTCCTTCTAACACCCACTATTGATGGGTATCCCCTCTCATCCTTGGTCCCATCTTGAGAGGCAGACTTGGAACTCAAGGAGGGGAGAGGCCTCGGCTCCCTCCTTCTCAGCTGTCCCTGGGGCTGGAAGGTGGCAGGTACTGGGTGAAGCCACTGCATTGCCACACAGGTAGGAGTCATGGCTTCTCCCTCATCAGAGAGGCAGGACCCAGGCACTGGAGGGAGGAAGGCCCTCGGCAGCACCGGCTCCAGAGGGCCTGCCAGGCCCAGCCCTGGTAGAGGCTGGGCCCGAGCCTGACCCGCAGGCCGGGCTGGGGCAGAGCTGGCAGGGGGACACAGGCAGGCTGGCCGCAGCAGGGGCCAGGCGTGGGTGCCTCCCTCCCGTCCCAAGCCCAGGCCTACCAGCCCCCAGGCAGGCTGGAGGCCTGTTTGCCTTGGCCTTGGGCCAGGGCCGCCCCGCCAGTGAGTAATGTGTGAGGACTGCCTGGCTCCAGTTCAAGGGAAACGGGCTGCAGACGGGGCCTCCTCGGCCTGTGCAGGGCTCGGTTCTGGGGGCGGCTTTCCAGAAAGTGCCTGCTGAGGCTGCCTCAGGGCCACTGCGGGGCCCGCCACACAACCCTTTCCCCTCTCCTTTCTCCCCGCCCGCCTTAAAGACCAAGAAGAGGCAGAGCTTGAGTTCCCAGGGAAAGATCCTCAAGACTCAACAAGGACCCCAGATACTCACTCACACCCTGTAACAGAGCCAACCATTCCCTGGTGCTGTCGACCCACACTTTTTGAGCACCTACTATGTGTAGGACAGGGGTCTGCTCTCAGGGAGTTCACAGGAGTTGGGGTGGGTGGGAAGAGGAAGCCCCCCAGTGCTGGACGCACTAGTGCTTAAAGAGACCTCTCATTTTCTGCCCACACTCCAGGCTTCTGGGTGAGGACACCAAGGCCCAGAGGAAGGGAGTGGCTTATCCAAGCCACACAGGGAGTTCATTGCAACACGGTAAGAACCCGGGTCTCGTAACCAGCCCCAGGCTGCTCTGAATGGTGGCCCTGGCTTTAAAACTGCACGACTCTCATGATGGAGGACATTTCTAGTTTGAGGTTGGGTCCTCCTGAAGTGTTCTGTTTGTTTGTTTGTATGTTTGTTTGTTTTTATGAACACATGTGTGGCCTATGGAAGTTCCTTGGCCAGAGGTTGAATCGGAGCTGCAGCTGGGACCCACGCCACAGCCACTGCAACACTAGATGCAAGCTGCCTCTGCCACCTACGCCGCAGCTTGCAGTAGCGCTGGATTTTTAACCTACTGAGGGAGGCCAGGGATCGAACCCACAGCCTCACCGACATGATATCAGGTTCTTAATCCACTGAGTCACAATGGGAACTCCTCCTGAAGCCTTCTTGAGAGCTCCCATAACTTTACAACTCCGCCTCTCCTAAGTGACCTCCGGTCGGCTTAGGACCCAGTGCGCCAGGTGGGGCCAACCTCACTGTCAGGAGGGGCCGAGATTCCCAGCCCTCCGTGTCCCAGGGGGATGCCTTTGCAGCCAGCCATGCCCTATGTCCCTCCCCACCTCTATCTATGGTCAGTCTTCAAATTCCAGAAGATGATTCCGGCTGAGTTAAGCACCGAAGAAAAGTCCTGACAGGATCCCGGGTGAGTCACATAAAAAACAGTGTGAGTACTTCTGCAGAGCAGGAGGGCTGCCAAAACCACACTGGCCTCTTGAGAACCCGCTGCCCAAGGCGCCCCCTCCCCCCCGCCACCAAGAGCATCAGACGACTCCCCTCTCGCCTTTGACCTCTGCACTGGACACCAAACAATGGACCATGCTCTTGGCCCCACAGATGCTACTGTTCCCCAGCAACAGGAGGTGCCCACCCCCACCTCCAGAATCATTCTCCTGTATCCCTTCTTCTCTGTTCCCGGATACCAACTCCAAGACCAGAGCCGGGGCATCCGATTGGCCAGTCCCAGGTCACGTGCCTAAACTTGGCCACTAGGGAAGCTGGGAAAGCAAGTACCTGGCTCTTCAGTCTCTCAACTGACTCAGGTAAAGAAAATTCCCTGAGCCAGGTAGAAAGCCCAGGTGACCTGCAGGCAAATGAATAGCAGGTGTCCTGGGGCTCGAATTCCCCCTCCTCAAAGTCTTCACCAATCCCACCCTCTGCCCAGCCTGTCCAGGGTAAACACAAGCAGAGAAAGGCATTGCTGAAGGGCTGTGGGTTCAGTATATAATTATGTTTCATACGGAAAATTCTCAGCCTGGGGCATGGCGCACAGTCAGGGTTGGACATAGTCAGATTCTTCTCCCCTGGGAGAGTGAAGATGCAGGAGCCAAAGGAAGGTGACCTGTGGCTGGGCTCGTTGGACACAGGACCAGGCCCAAGGCAAACAAGGATGGGAGTTATAAGAAAGTGTCATATAGGAGTTCCCATTGTGGCTCAGAGGTAATGAACCCAAAGAGTATCCATGAGGATGCCAGTTCAATCCCTGGCCTCTCTCAGTGGGTTAAGGATCCAGCATTGCCATGAGCTGTGGTGTAGGTCACAGTCACAGCTCAGATCTGGCATGGCTGTGGCTGTGGCTGTGGCATAGAACCAGCAACTACAGCTCTGATTCCACCCCTGGCCTGGGAACCTCCATCTGCCATGGGTGCAGCCCTAAGAAGACAAAAATAGTAACAGTAATAATAAAGTACTGCAGAATCTGATTTGTTTCAAGAAACCTTCTTGGAGGAGTAGTTATTTGAGCTGGACATTGAAAGAGAGAGATTTCACCAGCTAGAGAAGTGAGGAAAGGCTTTTCAGGCCAAGAGCCTGTGCAAAGCTGTGGAGAAGTGACAGTGCATGGCTTTTATGGACAAAACACAGATCCGGGCTTACGAATTGCCCTCTGCCATACCAGGGGTATCAATCAGCAGGGGAGCCAGCATGGGTATGGGGAAAATGGTGAGAAGGCCTCTGAATTGCTCAGGCCAGAGGCCAGGAGTGCCTAAGCCAAGGAAGTGCAGGGAAATGCAAACGATTTGATCTCCAGTCTCCAGAAACTTCCAGTCCAAGACAAGAGAAAAACAGATGGGAAGGAGCAGAGGAGATGGCAAGAAGGTGACTCTGGGAGGTGGATTTGAGGACTGGATTCTGCCCTCAGGGCCCCTTTGGGTGATGGGCTTGAGACAGCAAAGGCTGAGGCTGCCAACCAGCCCTTCCCTTTCCTTCTGCCAGGTAATCCTCAGGCCGCCTCAGGAGAAGGAGGATGGGTGGAAAGAGGAAAAGAAGGGAGGGGAAAAAATGCTACAAACACAGTTTTTAAAGATACTTGGGGAGTTCCCGTCATGGCTCAGTGGTTCACGAATCCGACTTAGAAGCACGAGGTTGCGGGTTCGATCCCTGGCCTCGCTCAGTGGGTTAAGGATCCGGCGTTGCCGTGAGCTGTGGTGTAGGTTGCAGACGCGGCTCGGATCCTGCGTTGCTGTGGCTGTGGTGAAGGCCGGCAGCTACAGCTCCTGTTAGACCCCTAGCCTGGGAACCTCCATATGCCGCGAGTGTGACCCTAGAAAAGGCAAAAAGACAAATAATAATAATAATCAGCACCAAAATGAGGGACTAAACCAAGGAAGGTGGAGTCATGGATCCCGGGAACAAGAGACCCAAGCCAACAAAGAAGTGGAGGGATGCTTCGGGGCAACTGCTGTGCATCAATCAGGCCCAGGAGGCAACCTGCCCAGATGGGAGCAGAAGGATGGAGGCCTCGGGGGGAGAAACACTGAACTGAGAAATTGTCTGATAGGTTTGACCTTGAGGGTAAGTCAAGAAGTGCCTGAAGTATACTGAGAATTGCCTGAAGAGTGTGGAAAGCAAGGGCAAGAACAAAAATACGATGAACTCTAAACCAATGAAAAGAATCTAGGCAAGTCTTCGCGCCGGGAATATCAGAGCGGCGTAAGAGGAGAAATGCAAGCGCAGAGCACCCTCCACGGCTCAGCAGTGGACAAAACTGGCACAGTTCCAATAATGTAAGTATTGATTATTGATGAGAGGGGAATAGTGTGAAGTTTTAAGAGTGTTCCTCAATGAGAAAGTCAATAGATAATATCTAAAACTAATACATCAGGAAATATCAGAATACTGTTTAGAAATATGGTGACACAGTCATAAGTGTAATGACAATTAGCACTGGAAAGTCGCACTCAAGAAATTCAGAAGGGCTTTAACTTCTTTCTCAACACACTTTTGTCGCTTTTGAATATTTTTTGATGAATATATATGATCTTCACAACAGTTTAAACCAATATAATATTTTTAAATACTAAGAAAAAAAAGAGAGATGGTGATAAATACCAAAATAAACAGAATGGAGAGCTGAAAGGGTTATTTCTGGGAAACTCAGAATAAGGAGGAACAGGGCATTCCCGTCATGGCTCAGTCTGACTACAATCCGTGAGGACACAGGTTCAATCCTTGGCCTTGCTCAGTGGGTTAAGGACCTGGCAATGCCATGAGCTCTGGTGTGGGTCACAGACATGGATTGGATCTGGCGTTGCTGTAGCTATGCTGTAGGCCAGCAGCTGTAGCTCTGATTCGACCCCTAGGCTGGGAACTTCCATGTGCTTCCATTGCAGCTCTAAAAAGACACGCACACACATGAAAAATGAGTAAGGAAGGACAGTGGACTGCTGTATGTCATTGTAAGACTTTCAGTTATCTTTGGCTTTCAAAATTGCATGTACAAACTTGAGAAAAAAATCAATAAATTAAAAAATAAATGGCCAGAAAGAATAATAAACCAAGAGAAAAAACAGGCAAAAGATATAAACATGAAATTCACAGAAGAGGAGTTCCCACTGTGGTGCAGCCAAAACAAACCCAACTAGTATCCATGAGGATGTGGGTTCAATCCCTGACCTTGCTCAGTGGGTTAAGAGTCCGGCATTGCCGAGAGCTGTGGTGTAGGTCACAGAGGTGGCTCGGATCTGCCGTTGCTGTGGCTGTGGGGTAGGCTGGCAGCTGCAGCTCTGATTCAACCCCTAGCCTGGGAAACTCCATATGCTGCAGGTTCAGCCCTAAAAAGAAAAAAAAGAAATTCTCAAAAGAAATGCAAACGGAAAAAAAAAATGTATACAGAGACATACCCCTCCACCCCTAATGATGAAAAAAACCATCAGAAGTTGTTGTGTTCATGGACCTGGGATATGATCTCAATAGATTATTAAGTGTTCAGAGGAGGATACGGATAACAAAACAATATTATATAGTGTCATTTTCTCGCAACTGAACAAATTTTCTTTGAGCCCCTTCTACTATGGTGAACACAGAAGAATGTCTAAAAGGGATGGGCTTGAGATTGGATTAAGATGGTGGAATAGAAGGACTGGAGCTCAACTTCTCTCCCAAAAAACAACAAAACTACAACCAAATGCAGAGCAACCTTCAACCAAATGGACTGTAAACTTCCAAAAAAGATATTCTACTCCAGAAGACAAAGAGGAAAAACATCAAGAGGTAAGAGGGGCGAAGATTACATGATAGAAGCAACCCCATACCTCCTGGGTGGGAAGCCCCACAGACTGGAAAGGAACTGTATCAGAGAGACTCAGCTACAGGACTGAGAGTTCTGAGCCCCACGTCAAATCCCCACGCCTGGGGATCTGGCACAGGGAGAAAGAGCCCCCGGAGCATCTGGCATTGAAAGCCAGTGGGGCTTGTGTACAAGAGCTCCACAGGACTGGGGTAAAGAGGAGACCCCATTCCTAAAAGGCACACACAGATCTTCACGTGCACTAGGTCCCAGGGCGAAACAAAGTCTCCATAGGAATCCGGGTGGAACCTGACTGCAGTTCTTGGAGGATCTCCCAGGAAAACAGGGGTGACTGTGGCTTGTTGTGGGGGAAGGGCATTGGAGGTGAAGCTCTTGGGAACATTCATCAGCCTGCATTTCTCTGGAGGGGGGCCATTTTTGGGGAAATCTGGTCCCTCCCATCAGCACTGAGAAGTCCCAGGCCAAAAAATAATCCAGGTGGGACCACAGCCCCACCCATCAGTAAACAGGCCGCCTAAAGACCCCTCAGGCTCACAGCCAGCCTCTCATCTCATCCAAAGACAAAGCCCCACCCATCAGAGGGAGAGGAATCAACCCTATCTACCAGTGGGCAGGCATCATTCCCTCCCATCAGGAAGCCTACAGCAAGCCCCCCCATACCAACTTTAGCCACAGGGGAGGCAAACACCAGAACTAAGAGAGGCTACAACTCTATTGTCTGCAAAAAGGTCACCACACCAAAAACCTATAAAAACGAAAAGACAGAAAACTATAACTCAGATAAGGGAGAAAAAAAAAAAAGCCCATAAAAACAGCTCAGTGATGAGGAGATTATCAGCCTCCCAGAAAGAGACTTTAGACTGTTGATGCTGAAGATGATGCAAGGCATTGGAAATAGACTGGAGGCAAAGACTGATAATTTATAGGAAACACTGAGCAAAGAAACACAAGATGTAAAAATTAAACAAGAAGAGATGCAAAATACAATAACTGAAATAAAAAATTCCTTAGAAGCAGCCAACAGTAGAATACAAGAGGCAGATTAGCAAGATGGAGGACAGATTAGTGGAAATCACTAATGCAGAAGAGAAAAGAGATAAAAGATTGAAAGGAAATGAGCAGAGTCTCAGAGAAGTCTGGGATAATGTTAAATGCACCAGCATCCATATTATAGGGGTGACAGAGGGAGAAGAGAGAGAGAAGGGGACAGAAAAAATATTCAAAGAGATAATAGCCGAAAACTTCCCTAATATGGGTAAGGAACCACTGAGTCAAATCTAGGAAGCGCAACGAGCACCATATAAAATAAACCCAAGAAGGAACACTCCAAGACACATATTAATCAAAATGACCAAAAATAAAGACAAAGAAAAAATATTGAAAGCAGCTAGGAAAAAGAAACAAATGACATACAAGGGAACCCCGATAAGGTTATCAGCAGATTTTTCAGCTGAAACTCTACAGGCCAGAAGGGAATGGCATGATATACTTAATGTGATGAAAGCAAAAAACTTCCAGTAAAGATTGCTTTACCCAGCAAAGCTCTCATTCAGCTTTGAAGGAGAGATCAAAACCTTTACAGATAAGCAAAAGCTAAGAGATTTCTGCAACACTAAATCAACTTTACAACAAATCCTAAAGGAACTTCTCTAGGCAGAAAAGAAGAGGCCACAACCAGAAACAAAAACACCACAAATGACAAGGCTCACCATCAAAGGCATATATACAGTAAAGATACAAAATCATCCATGCACAATTATGCTACCAAAATCAGAACTCATGAGAAGAGAGCACAAATGCAGGACACTGGAGACATACTTGCAATTAAAAAACCAACAACTTAAAACAATCTCATTTACATATAGACTCCTATATCAAAACTTTAGGGCAACTACAAACCAAAAATCTATAACTGATACAAAAACAAATAAGAAAAATCAACTCAAATACAACATTAAAGATAGCCATCTTGTGAGAGGAGACAACAAGAGAATAAGGGAAGAAAACAGAGCAACAAAACCCCAAAACAGTTAATAAAATGGCAATAAGAATATACATATTAATAATTACCTTAAATGTTAATGGACTGAATGCCCCAACCAAAAGACAGAGACTAGCTGAATGGATACAAAAACAAGACCCATATATATGCTGTCCTCAAGAGACCCACTTCACTTCTAGGGACACATACAAATTGAAAGTGAGAGGATGGAAGAAAATATTCCATGCAAACGGGAATCAAAAGAAAGCCAGAATATCAGTACTCCTATCAGACAAAATAGACTTTAAAATGAAGAACATTTTAAGAGACAAGGAAGGGCACTACATAATGATCAAAGGATCAATCCAAGAAGAAGATATAACAATTTTAAATATCTATGCACCCAACATCGGATCACCACAATATATAAGGCAACTGCTAACAACCTTAAAAAGAGAAATCAAAAATAACACAATCATAGTGGGGGTCTTTAACACCCCACTTACAGCAATGGATAGATCATCCAGACAGAAAATCAATAAGGAAACACACGCCCTGAATGAAGCATTAGATCAGATGGACTTAACAGATATTTATAGCACATTCCATCCAAAAGCAACAGAATATATATTCTTCTCAAGTGTGCATGGAACATTTACTAAGATTGATCACATCCTGGGCTACAAATCAAGCTTTGGTAACTTTAAGAAAATTGAATTCATATCAAGCATCTTTTCCAAACACAATGCTATATGACTGGAAATCAACAACAAGAAAAAATGGCAAAAAATACAAACACGTGGGGACTAAACAACATGCTACTAAACAACCCATGGATCACTAAAGAAATCAAAGAGGAAATTAAAAAATACCTAGAAGCAAATGACAACAAAGATACAACACTACTAAACTTCTGGGATGCAGCAAGAGCAATTCTAAGAGGAAAGTTCATAGCAATACAAGCCTACCTCAGGAAAACAAGAAAAAGCTCAAATAAACAACCTAACTTTACATCTAAAGCAGCTAGAGAGGGAAGAAGACCTAAAGTTAGTAGAAGAAAAGAAATCATAAAGATCAGAGCAGAAATCAATGAAATAGAAACAAAGAAAACCACAGAAAAGATAGATGAAACTAAAAGCTGGTTTGTTGAAAAGATCAACAAAATTGATAAACCCTTAGCCACACTTATCAAGAAAAAAAAGGGAGAGGACACAAATCAATAAAATTAGAAATGAAAAAGGAGAAGTAACAACAGACATCACAGAAATACAAAGGATCATAAGAGACTACTATATGCAACCATATGGCAATAAAATGGAAAACCTAGAAGAAATGGACAAATTCTTAGAAAAGTACAATCTTCCAAGACTAAACCAAGATGAAATAGAAAACATGAATAGACCAATCACAAGTAATGATATTGAAACTGTGATTTAAAAACTTCCAACAAACAAAAGTCCAGGACCAGATGGCTTCACAGGTGAATTCTATCAAACATTTAGAGAAGAGCTAACACCTATCCTTCTGAAACTCTTCCAAAATATTGCAGAGGAAGGGACACTCCCAAACTCATTCTATGAGGCAATCATCACCCTGATACCAAAACCAGACAGAGATACCACAAAAAAAGAAAATTACAGGCCAATCTTACTGATGAAAATAGATGCAAAAATCCTCAGTAAAATACTAGCCAACCGAATCCAACAATACATTCAAAGGATTGTACATCACGAT
The DNA here is from genome assembly GCA_004024745.2 of Catagonus wagneri. Classification (NCBI taxonomy): domain Eukaryota; kingdom Metazoa; phylum Chordata; class Mammalia; order Artiodactyla; family Tayassuidae; genus Catagonus; species Catagonus wagneri. The sequence goes on along the minus strand of PVHT020000284.1, from coordinate 888,864 downwards.
CAAGTTGGATTTATCACATGGATGCAAGGATTCTTCAATATCCACAAATCAATCAGTGTGATACAGCACGTTAACAAACTGAAGAATAAAAACCATATGATCCCCTCCATAGATGCAGAGAAAGCCTTTGACAAAATCCGACACCCATTTCTGATAAAAACCCTTCAGAAAGTGGGCATAGGGGGACCCTACCTCAATATAATAAAGGCCATCTATGACAAACCCAGAGCTCACATCATTCTCAATGGTGAAAAGCTGAAAGAATTCCTGCTGAGATCAGGAACAAGACAGGGATGTCCACTCTCGCCACTACTATTCAACATAGTCTTGGAAGTCCTAGCCACAGCAATCAGAGAAGTCAAAGAAATAAAAGGAATCCAAATTGGAAAGGAAGAAGTAAAACTATCACTATTTGCAGATGACATGATACTATACCTAGAGAATCCTAAAGACACTACCAGAAAATTGTTAGAGCTCATCAATGAATTTGGCAAAGTCACAGGATACAAAATTAATACACAGAAATCAACTGCATTTCTATACAGTAACAATGAAAGATCAGAAAGAGAAATTAGGGAAGCAATCCCATTTACCATCACATCCAAAAGAATCAAATACTTGGGAATAAACCTACCTAAAGAGACAAAAGACCTGTACTCTGAAAACGATAAGATGCTGATGAAAGAAATCAAGGATGACACGAACAGATGGAAAGACATACCATGCTTTTGGATTGGAAGAGTCAGTATTATCAAAATGACTATACTACCCAAGGCAATCTACACATTCAATGCAATCCCTATCAAATTACCAGGGACAGAACTAGAACAATATTTTCTCCCATTCTGTGGGTTGTCTTTTGGTTTTGTTTAGGGTTTCCTTTGCTGTGCAGAAACTTTGAAGTTTAAGTCCCATTTGTTTATTTTTCTAGTTACTGTCATTACTCTGGCAGATGGATCTGAGAAGATGTTGCTATCATTTATGTCAGAGAGTGTTTGGCCTATGTTTTCCTCTAAGAGTTTGATAGTATCTGGTCTTACATCTAGATCTTTAACCCATTTTGAGTTTATTTTTGTGCATGGTGTTAGGAAGTTAGTTTTTCACAGAACTAGAACAAAATATTTTAAAATTTGTTTGGAAGCACAAAAAAACCAGAATACCCAAAGACATCCTGAAAAAGAAAAATGGAGCTGGAGGAATCAGGCTCCCTGACTTCAGACTATACTACAAAGCTTCAGTCATCAAAACCGTATGGTACTGGCACAAAGACAGAAATAGAGATCAGAGGAAGAGGATAGAAAGCCCAGAATTAAACCCACGCATCTATAGTCAATTAACCTATGACACAGGAGGCAAGAATATACGTTAGAGAAAAGACAGCCTCTTCAGTAAGTGGTGCTGGGAAAACTGGACCGCCACATGTAAAAAAAATGAAACTAGAACACTTCCTAACACCATGCACAAAAATAAACTCAAAATGGATTAAAGATCTAGATGTAAGACCAGATACTATCAAACTCTTAGAGGAAAACATAGGCCAAACACTCTGACATAAATGATAGCAACATCTTCTCAGATCCATCTGCCAGAGTAATGACAGTAACTAGAAAAATAAACAAATGGGACTTAAACTTCAAAGTTTCTGCACAGCAAAGGAAACCCTAAACAAAACCAAAAGACAACCCACAGAATGGGAGAAAATATTTGCAAATGAATTGACTGACAAGAGATTAATCTCCAAAATTTACAAATACCTCCTACAGCTCAATGCCAAAAAAACAAACAACCCCTTCAAAAAAAATGGGCAGAAGATCTAAACAGACAATTCTCCAAAGAAGACATACAGATGGCCAAAAAACACATGAAAAGATGTTCAACATCGCTCGTTATTAGAGAAATGCAAATCAAAACCACTATGAGGTACCACCTTACACCAGCCAGAATGGCCATCATCAAAAAGTCTGCAAACAAGTGCTGGAGAGGGTGTGGAGAAAAAGGATCCCTATTACACTGTTGGTGGGAATGCAAATTGGTGCAACCACTGTGGAAAACAGTATGGAGATTCCTCACAAAACTAAAACTAGAATTACCATCTGATCCAGCAATCCCACTCCTAGGCATCTATCCAGAGGAAACCATGACTCCAAAAGACACATGTACCCCAGTGTTCACTGCAGCACCCTATGCAATAGCCAGGTCATGGAAACAACCTAAATGCCCATCGACAGAAGAGTGGAATGGGGAGATATGGTCCATACACACAATGGAATATTACTCAGCCATTAAAAGGAACGAAATAACAACATTTATAGCAACATGGATGGACCTAGAAATTATCATGCCAAGTGAAACCAGACAATTAGACAGCAACATCCAATGCTACTGCTTACATGTGGAAACTAAAAAGACACAATGAACTTCTTTGCAGAACAGACAATGACTCGCAGACTTTGGAAAACCTATAGTTTCCAAATGAGACAATCTGGGGGATGGGGGGATGCACTGAGGGTTTGGGATGGAACTGCTATCAAATTGAGTTGTGAAGATTTTTGTACACCTATAATTGTAATAAAAATTCATTAAGAAAAAAATAAAATAAAAGGAATGTGCTCAGGTATCAACAGGTTCAATGTGATCATGGAGCTAAACGTAATTTTTTTTAAAGTTCTTTTCCCTGTTTGTTAATTTATCTAATTGTTTTTTTTTTTGGTCTTTTTAGGGCCACACCTGAGGCATATGGATGTTCTCAGGCTACAGGTTGAATCGGAGCTACAGCTACGGCTACCTGCTTATACCACAGCCACAGCAACACTGGATCCGAGCCGCACCTGTGACCTACACTGCCGCTTGCAGCAACACGGGATCCTTAACCCTCTGAGTGAGGCCTCATGGATGCTAGTCAGGTTATTTCTGCTAAACGACGAAGGGAACTCTAATTTAGTCTAATTTTCAGTGACCCTAGCTTGCTAAGTTTTGCTGAGTAGCAGAACAAATTTTATTGACATGTTTACCTATTTTGAGCACCCTAAACTATGAAATAAAACAATGAACATTGACTTGGATAAGCACCCAGTTACTAACCTGCTCAGACACCGTGTATCACACCAATTTGTGCACCTCGGGGCCCCACAGAACCTGGCACTGTAGCAGGTCCTCAAAGGAACAACTAAATAATCAGAGTTAAGCGGAGGCTGGTGTGATATTACAGGCAGCGGACTTGCTGTAGGTACGTCAGCCTCCAACGTGTACATGGGGCACGCTGAGGGATTAAAAGGAATAATATATATAAAGCAATTAGCACAGCACCTAGCGCTTTGTAAGTGCACAAAAATATTAGCTAGCATTTGTAATAATAATAATGGTAGTAGTTATCATTGTTGTGATGGAATCTAGGACCCCAGAAATGCACAGCTGCCCATCCACAAGGCCCCTAAATACTCATGAGGACAGTAACCCTTCTTCCCCCTCCCACTGCTCTCCTTCCTCCGCAGGCAAAAAATAACCCATTCTACTTTCTTTTCTTTTCTTTTTTGAAAGGCTACACTTGCAGCATATGGAAGTTCCCAGGGTAGGGGTCAAATCTGAGCTGCCGCTGCAGTCTACACCTCAGTCACTGCAACCCTGGATCCGAGCCGCTCCTGCGACCTACTCTGCAGCTCCCAGCAACAACAGATCCTTAACCCACTGAATGAGGCCAGGGATTGAACCCACATCCTCATGGACCCTCATCGGGTCCTTAACTCACTAAGCCACAACGGGAGCTCCCCATTCTACTTTTTTTTTTTTTTTTTTTTTT
>PVHT020000284.1:839666-884068 GCA_004024745.2 Catagonus wagneri | reverse complement strand
CGGCATATGGAGGTTCTCAGGCTAGGGGTCTAACAGGAGCTGTAGCCGCCGGCCTTCGCCACAGCCACAGCAACGCGGGATCCAAGCCGCATCTGCAACCTACAGCACAGCTCACGGCAACGCCAGATCCTTAACCCACTGAGCGAGGCCAGGGATCGAACCCGCAACCTCATGGTTCCTAGTCGGATTCGTTAACCACTGAGCCACAACGGGAACTCCCCCATTCTACTTTTGATGGCCATTTGAGTTGTTTCCAGTTTGTGGATTTGAAGAGTGTCACTGTGAAATTTCTTGCTCAGGCCTTTTGGTGAATGTATGTATGCATTTTGTTCTTTTTCAGCCACCCCGTGGCATTTGGAGTTCCAGGGCCAGGAATCAGATCCGAGCCACAGTTGCAATCCAAGCCACAGCTGTGGCAATGCTGGATCCTTAACCCGCTGTTCCTTGCTGGGAATACAACCTGTTTCCCAGTGCTACCAAGACCCTACAGATCCTGTTGCACCACAGTGGGAACTCCCATGTATGCATTTCTGATGCAGGTGTGACTAGCTGTAGTAGATACTGACAAGCAGTTTTCCGAAACGTGTTAAACCGATTGATATCCCCCAAGCTCCTCACAAGCGAGTTCCGGTTGCTCCACACCTTCACTCCCTTTCAGGATCAAGTGGTGTATCTTTTAAAGGAATAATAGCATTGTTTAAATTCAGCTCCAATGCTAGACAAACACGAAAATGAATGATCTGCAGAAATGTCTGTGATGCATCGTTAAGTGACAGAAGCAGGTTGCAACCCCTTATGTAAAACTCGACTCCATTCATGAAAATTGTGTGTGTGTGTGTGTGAGTGTATATATGTGTATGTGTGTGTGTATACGTGTGTGCATGTTTGTGTGTGTGTGAGTGTGTGTTTGAATGTATGTGTGTGTGTAGACGCAGAGGCCAAGTTCAGAAGGGGATGAATCAAGGCCTCCTACGATAGTGGTCCCCTCTGGGGAGTGGTGTTGGAAGGCATAACATTAAATGATGACATGGAGGATGATTTTTACTTTTGATCTTGTGTTTTTCAGCATTTTTAAAGCCTGGAAAAACACTGTGTAAATGAAATTCTCCATCCCCTATGCCCCATGCCCACCTGGCGGCCTGACCTTGTCTTTCTTGTTATTCCCAATGTCCTCTCCTGCTCTGGAATTACCCCAGGCAGGGCCTCTGGGACCCGTCTCCTGGGCCCTGTAATTTCCCAGGCTGCGGCGTGTCATTAGAAGATCTGATGCTGATGACACGAGGCCTGGATGCAGCCAAGATTCCAGACCCTGATGAGACGGGACAGCCCTGGAGTCTTGAGCGGCCTCAGCAGAATCTGGGCCTCAGGATGTTTCTTAACCTTGAGGAAAGAAACCGGAAAGACTGCTCTTTCAAAGCTGCAGCCTCCCATTGGAGTAAAGGACTCAGAGCAAGGGCTGTGGAGTGAGGCAGACCTGGGCGCCTGCTCTGCTCCTCCCCGGGCCTCCATCTCCTCACCTGTAAAATGGGATAATGACAACTTCTACCTTAGAGATAATGCCGAGTGCCTTGCTGAGAGTGCTGGCACAAACTTTGCCTTCAATAAACGCAGGCTGTTGCTCTTATTATGATTGGGGCGGCAGTTGTCATCATCACCCCAGAGGCAAAGTTCTGTATATACTTTTTATTTATTTATTTGTTTAGTCTTTTGAGAGCCACACCTGTAGCATATGGAGGTTCCCAGGCTAGGGGTCAAATCGGAGCTACAGCTACCAGTCTGCTCCACAGCTGCAGCAACGCCAGATCCAAGCAGTGTCTATGACCTATGCCACAGCTCACAGCAATGCCAGATCCTTAACTCACTGAGCGAGGCCAGGGATCGAACCTGTGTTCTCACAAATACTAGTTAGATTCGTTTTCTCTGAGCCACGATGGGAACTCCTGCATATACTTTTTGAAGAAAGATATTGGAATGCACGCTTTCTTTTTTTGCCCATGCCCATGGCATGTGGAAGTTCCCGGGCCAGGGATTGAACCTGCATAAGCAGTGACCCTCACCAAAGCAGTGACAACACCAGATCCTTAACCCACTGCACCACCAGAAAACTCCTAAGAATGTACTCTTTCTTTTCACAAATATTATACAATAAGTACAAACCTACTTTTCTTAGGGGGGAAACTGAACCCACCTGAAACGTGAATGCGTTTACTTCAGTTAGAAAGGTGAGCAGTCATTCAACACTGATTGATCCAAGGAATATTTGTCAAGGGCCTACTCTGTCCTGGACACTGTCCTAAATACTGAAGATACGGTAGTGACCAGAGCTCAACTTCTATTGGGGAGTGAGACACCAACCAAGACAACATACAGATATAAAATAAAATAGTAGGACTTCCTGCTATGGCGCAGTGGATTCACAACTCGGCTTGTTTCTGTGGTGTTGCCAGTTCAACCCTGGCACAGTGAGTTAAGGATCCAGCATTGCTGCAGCTGTGGTGTAGGTGGCAGATGAGGCTCGAATCAGGTGTTGCTGTGACTGTGGCGTAGGCCGGCGGCTACAGCTCCGATTCAACCCCTAGCCTGGGAACCTCCCTGTGCCGCAGGTGCTGGCATGAAAAGACAAAATAAATAAAATCTTTTTTAAAAGCATATGATACAATACACATAATGCAAACAGCGCTATGAAGAAAAGTAAAGCAGAATAAGGGGAGCGAGGTACTATCTGATGATTCTGACCAGTGTGTTCAGCTCTGCTCTAGAATTTCCTCTTTTTTGGCTGAGTGAGGAAGCCCAGGAGGGTCCTGACCTTGGCTAGGCTGGCCACTGACACCGGCCTGGACTGGAACTGTCACTTACTCCTGTGGTGGTGTGCGGTTTGAGGCGAGGGTGGAGCAGGGCTGCCAGTGGCTTTTAGGAGGCGAGGAGCAGGCAAGGGGGGATTTTCATGCAGCTCTGGATCACACGGGGAGACTGTCCCCTTGAGAGGCAACCAGCAATCCCTCCAGAGTCACCAGTGAAGAGGGCCCCTCTGTTTGTGCCAATCACATCAAGTAATGGCTAAGCACCTACTAGGTCTCGTGGGCTCAGTGCTATGAAAGATGTGATTTAAGTAAGTATGCGAGCCGGTGTCTGACCTCAAGAAGCTCCAGCTGTGCTGGAGATACAAGACCAACCGCCGCGAAAAGAAGAAAGCAAGAGAGATTGCGCTGAGCCCCCGAGCGCAAGGAATAGGCTGGTAATGCAGGAAGGTTGTACCTTCTTAGCCGGCTACAGGGCCGGTGGTTTTCCAGGACAGTGATTCAGGGATCCAGGCTGTTTTCATCTTGTGCCTCCATCATTTCAAAACGTATCTTCCACGCCCCGGTGACAGCAGGAGGCAGCAAGAGCTGGATCACGGCTCCTCAGTTCTTCCGCGCTTTAGTGCAGCACCTTCACTCACAGCCCATTGGCTAGAACCAGTCACATGGCCCCAAACAGATCGCAAGGGAGGCTGGGAAATGGGGTGGGGCCACATGGCTATGGATGAGAATGAAATGTTTCTGCCCTAGACAAATCGTTGCTACCAGGACCTAGCAGGCTGACGGAGGAAAAGGAGTTTGAAAGGGACATTGCACAGAGCAGGTGAATGCCACGCTCAGAAAGAAAGAAATAGAGAAAGAAAGAAAGGGAGGGAGGGAGGAAGAGAAAGCAAGCAAGCAAGCAAGCAAGCAAGCAAGCCCTGGGGTAGATTTCAGGAGAATTGCCTGGCTGCATTTTGGCTGGGTGTCTCAAGCAAGCCATTGATCTGTTTCTTCCATCCTCAGTTCCTTCTTCTAAAAGAGTAGGATAATCAGAGCTCCCATGCGGAATCTTTAGGAGACCGTGCATGAAAGGGCTTTCTGCACCGCTGAGAACAAATGCAATATTGTTACTTACAAATCAGCCAGATTTTCTTTCAGGTTCAATGCAACCCTAAGGGAAACATTCCGTTTCTACCTCTGGGTCCTCTGGGTCCTGCCTGTAAATACAGGGTGTAGATTCCATCTTCCTACTTTTCCACCAAAGTGCCCACCTGGGCCTGGGGACACGCCGAAATCAATGCCGGGAACAGGGACGCGTCCTTCAGTCTTGTTACTTCACCCAGTAATTCACCCAGTAATTCAAGGAGTTTCTGTTGTGGGGCAGCGAAAAACAAATCCGACTAGGAACCATGAGGTTTTGGGTTCGATCCCTGGCCTTGCTCAGTGGGTTAAGGATCCGGAGTTGCCCTGAGCTGTGGTGTAGGTCGCAGATGCGGCGCAGATCCTGCGTTGCAGTGGCTGTGGTGAAGGCCGGCGGCTGTAGCTCTGATTTGACCCCTAGCCTGGAAATCTACATAGGCCATGGGTGCGTCCCTAAAAAGCAAATAATAATAATAATAATAATTAATAATAATAATTCACGTTAAGTTTGCATTTTACTCATAACATACATGGGCTGATCTTAGGATGACACAGTCATATTCTTTCTCCCTCAAATCTCCTTGAAACGGCAGTTCCAGAAAGTGCTGCCGGTTTACTGATCAGCTTCGCCTGACCCGAGGCACCTGTGTTTATGGGATGAGTTTCGGGCGGGGGTCTGAGATTCTGTGGGTATTATTATTATTATTATTATTATTATTATTATTATTAATTTTTGTGGCCTCCCCGTGGCCTACAGAGCTGAGCATCTTTAACCCACCGTACTAGGCCAGGGAGCAAACCTTCGTCCCAACGCTCTGGAGACACTGCCATTCCCCTTGTGCCACAGCAGGAACTCCTCCTGTGACTTTCAAATCTTGAGGAAGTCTTATGATACAGGCTCCCTAGAAAGAGGCTCCTGGCTCCCTAATCTCTGGGGCTCCACTGGGCCCCAAATAGGCCCCTCAGTGGGCCCAGCCTGGCACCCACACAGCACCCCCACCCCCACCCCCACCCTCCAGCCAGTGAATTGTTCCTGAATTAATCACAGCACTTCCACTGGTCCAAACTCAGCCAGGGCCTCCTCCAGCGGCCACTTCGTGTTTGCTAGATTAATTGCAGCTGGGGGAGGGGAGGAATCCATTTTTAGAAAATCATTACTTTCAGAAAGGGGGGGTGCACTTCTGGTTGGGGAAAACTGCTGAGTTGGCAACTCGGGCCTGCGGCTCCAGCGCCAGGAAACCCGGGGCTGTGCAGGCGGCTCTGCTGGTGGGCACAACCACCCCGGGCCCACGCCACCTCCTTTCCCTCCAGGGGCCGGGCCACCCCAACCCACCTGCCCTGGCTCCCACCAGCCTTGGCTTCCTGCTCTGGCCAGGACTCGGCAGTTTGCTGGCATTCTGAGCAGCAAGGGAACACCCCAATATCGATCCCCTCCCACACACACACACACACTGCTAATTGGCTTAGTCGATTGTCTTCTCTCAGCCCCCCTTGCTGCACAGCCCCCTGCCTATGGCTCCAGGGAAAAAAGAAGGTTGGGGGCCCCTGTACGCCACTGCCTTGAATTGAGCACCTAGTAGATTAAGTGTTATGGAATTGCCATTTTTGTAGATCAAAACAGATAGGAGTTCCTGTTGTGGCCCAGAGGGTTAAGAACCCGACTAGTATCCATGAGGAGGCAGGTTTGATCCCCGTGTTGCCACAAGCTGTGGTGTAGGTTGCAGACGTGGCTCGGATCCTGCGTGGCTGTGGCTGTGGCGAAGGCCGGCGGCTACAGCTCCTGTTAGACCCCTAGCCTGGGAACCTCCATATGCCGCAGGTGGGGCTGTAAAAAGAAAAAGCAAAAACAAAGCAACAACAAAACGACAACAGTCCGGTATCAGGAGTCCCTGACGGTTCAGCCTAAAGAGCCCGTGGCTAGCTCATCAGCGCATTTCCTCACTAATGCCCATCCTGGCCCCGTGAAGCAGGTATAATAAGGCCCGTTTTCTATTTCAGAAATTCAGGTTCAGAGAGGTTATGTGACCTACGCAAGCAAGCACTCAAACCTTGGTCTCGCTGACTCCCAAACACAGGACCCTGAGTCACATCCCCTGAGTCAGACCCCCACCCACCAGCCGGGCACGCGTTCAGTCACTGGCTAGAACTGTGCCTGCAGCACAGCTGCACTGGCTTCACGCAGGCGTGGGGGCCTAATTGTCAGGAAGCCTGTTTGCGGTGCACTTGGGAGCATATTCCATCCTCTCCCCATCCTGCCCCCAGGCTGTACGGGGGCGTCCTGGGCATAATCCCTCACCTGGAAGAGGGTCTGCTCTTCCGGAACCGGCTGAGCCTGCCCGCGTGGTGCCTGTGGCCGCCCCCCGCCCCGCGAAGACCCGTGGTGCGCTCAGATCCATACAAAGGTCAGGTGGTGTTTCTATTGTTTGGCAATCAGATCAGCTTGATCCTTTCAGACCAGAACTTGTTTTAGGAAAAACATTATGTCCAGCTCCACCACCCTCAACCCGGGCCTGCCCTTAGAGATGAGATAGTACAGAGGTGTTGAAATCCGAGGCTGCCACTTACCAGCTGGGGAACCTTGGGCCACTCTTTAACCTCAGTTTATGCGTCTGTAGAATGGGACTCAGGGTAACGGTATCGACCTTTAGGATAGTGATAAGGATTACAGGGGATAATCCCAATGTAAAATGCTTGGAACTCTGCTTCCCACGTAGAACACAATCAGTTTGGCTGTGATTCTTACTCCCATCCTGAGCGAAGCCTGCAGTTCTGGATCTCCCTCCCTCCTGGGGACAAGCCCTGTGCCGGAAATTTTTAGGGCAGTGGGTCCTAAGTGAGGTCCCCGCTGAGACCCCAGAGTGCCAAAAGCTTACTGTTCAGTGGGGAAGAGAGGATCTTACGCCACCGATGTCTCTTTAGAGGCGAAATTTGTAAGACGGGGGCTTCCTGGAGGAAGTGTGCCCTGCGTGCATCCTGCAGGGTGAGACAAGCAACTGAAGACGGGACTGGGAGCACTTGCTCAGAGGCACGTAAACAAAGCAGGTTAGAGGAACTGCAAGTCACTCTGCCTGCCTGGGACAGAGGGTGTGTGTGTGTGTGTGTGTGTGTGTGTGTACGTGTGTGTCATGTATGTATTCTGTATAAGTATGTATATGGGTGTGTCTGCTTTGTGGTATATGTGTATATGTATATGTGTTGTGTGTGGGTCTGTATATGCGTGTTATATGTGTATATGTTGTGTCTGCATGTGCATGTTATGGGTACATATGTGTGTGTTATGTGTATGTGTGTGTTATGTGCATATACGGATGTATGTTGTATGTGTTATGTATGTATTCTGTATATGTGTGTATGTGTATCACTGCTTTGTGTTATAGGTGTATATGTGTATGTGTGTGTGTGTCTATATATGTGTGTTCTATGTGTGTATGGGTGCATGTGTACGTTATGGGGTGTATGTGTGTGTGTGTTTGCATGTGTGTTATGTGCACATATGTATGTGTGTATTGCATGTCTGCGTGTGTGTTAAAAATGCATATGTGTTATAGTGTCTGCATGTGTGTGTGTTGTGTATGCGTGTGTTGAGGGCGTGGGGTGGGTTAAAGGGTGAGGCTGGCAGAGGCAGATGCTGAAAGGCCACCTGGAGCAGAGGAAGGAAGGCCGAGAGGCACTAGAAGGCCCTGGACTAAATCGTACTAGTGGGGAGAGATCAGGGGCACATGCATGAGAAAGGTTTGCGTTGTATAATTGTGGGTAGAGTGAGGCAGGGAGGACAGGATCCAGATTTTTATTTCACGGTGGGGGATGGGGCGAGGCAGATGGGAGAACCCGGGTTTCTGGCCAGAGCAGCTGAGGCCCCACAGGTGAGGGGGGTAGGAGTGACGTTACCCCAAGGACAGGGTGCGGCCAGAGAGGACAGCCCAGGGCAGAAGCCTGCGGCACACCCCCAAACCGCTGAGCCGGGAGAGGAGAACCAGGAGGCAGGAAAATTTCCCTCCAACAGGGCGCCCCCTCCCACCCTCCGCCCATCCATTTTCACCCGGCTACAGGTCCTTTCTCCTCTGAGCTCCGTGTGGTCCGGGGTGCTCGCCCTCAGCCTGTGCCCCCGGCCACCCTCAGGTGTGGACAGCTTGTCCCCCAGCACCAAAGAGGCCAGGGTGCCCCCTGCAGCAATCCTAGCACATCGGAGGTGCCCGCCCCCAGATGGGGTGCCCACACGGTGATGGTTGCTCGGGACCGGGTTCTGCAAACTGCGGGTTTTCCACAGGTAACCCTTGTTCCCTGACCCAGAGCCAGCCACCCCACCGCGGTCCATAGGCCCACAGTCCAGTTCCAACCTCGCGGGACTGAGAGTCGAGTCCAGGTGACTGGGGAGGGTGGGGAGGTGCTGCTGTCACAGCTCCTGCCTCCAGAGTCAGACACGGGGCCCCCTGGTACCCCAACAAACCGCATCAAATAATGTCTCCACAAGGTATGGACCAAGGAGTAAGGCCAGAGGCGGCCCCTGATCCCCCACCCCACCCCTAAACCTGCATTCCCTGGCTCGGTGACCTTGGGCCAATCTTTTAACCTCCCAAAGCTTCCCTTTTTGCAGGGGGTCCTAGGGAGGATTAAATTATTCCCTTAAACTCTTAACACCATGCCTGGCAACCGGCTAAGCCTTCAATAAGTGGTAGCTATTATTATTATTAAAGAGCTTCCTGGCATGCTGATGCAAGTCAGAGCAAAGGAATATGCCTCTGACAGCTCCCTAATGTAACACCTTCCACCCCACCCCTCCTCCACCGCTACCACCCGGGGAGTTAATTAGAGCCCTCCTTGGGTGTTTTCCAGACATAGGATTTTACGCTTATTCTAGGTTGCAGAACTAGAATAAATGGAGGCAGGTTTTAATTTAACTGATGAAAAAGCTGCCGCGGGAGGTAGTGAGCTCCCCATCACCTCTGGTAAATAAGCTGGCCAAGACGACCGTGTGGCACTAACCTCTGGGTCGTAAAGCAACAGGTATTAGCATTTCTCAGTACACAGTTGGATGGTAATTCCCATGAATTAGATGGCTGTGATGCCTGGTGTCATCTGGCAAAATGAAAAACCGGTGATCCTATTTGGCCCCTCCAAAAAAAGGGTTTTCTGAAATTGTACTGGTTTGTGACGTCCAAAATCTTAAGCACCACTTCTAAGAGACCCCCTTCCTGGGTCTAAGGTTCAAGAGCCCCTGATACAGGCACCTAATTGGCTGCCCAGTTTGGACCCATTTCTTGTGCAGAAGGCCTTGAATCTAAAACGTGGATCAAGGAGTTCCTGTCGTGGCTCTGTGGTTAATGAATCTGACTAGGAACCATGAGGTTGCGGGGTTTGATCCCTGTGGGTTAAGGATCCGGCGTTGTCGTGAGTGGCAGTGTAGGTCACAGACGTGTGGCTTGGATTTGGTGTGACTGTCGCTGTGGCCGGCGGCTGCAGCTCTGATTGGATCCCTAGGCTGGGAACCTCCATATGCTGTGGGCGCGGCCCAAAAAAGCACAAAACTAAAAATAAAATATAATGTGGATCAGATCAAGGAGTGGATCAAGCAAGCAGTGGATCAAGCAACCCCAGGGGCAGTTGTGAAGAGGCAGGTTCCCAGCCAGCACCACTGGGGCCAGGCCGGGCCAAGGGAACAGCAAAGTGGGGGAGTGCAGAGTGGGACCCAGACTTCTTTTCAGTCTACACCACCTCCCGGAGTGTGCACTACAGAACTTTGCAGACTCAGGTGGCCGATTCCTCCTCCCACCGCCAACACTCGGCCCCTGCCTCATCTCCACTCCAGGGCTGCAGCCCTCAGGGCAACCGTCCTGGAACCCAGTGTGGCAGTGACCTTCCCCAGGCAAAGGTGCAGTCGTGTCAGGATTGAACACACAGCGAGGAGCCGGCAAGCGGGAATCGGATGGACCCCGAGTTTTTAGGACTCTACCTCCCCAACCTCTTGCCCATCATTCAAAATGAAATCCTCTTTTCTAAGCTCTTCAAGCTTTTTTTCTTTCTTTCTTCCTTTTTTTTTTCCCCCAAGGCTGCACCTGCAGCACATGGAAGTTCCTGGGCAAGGGATCCAATCAGAGCGGCAGCCGCCAGCCTACACCAGTCACAGCAACGCGCCGGCTCAGAGCCACACCTGTAAACTACGCCACAGCTTGCAGCAACACCGGATCCTCAACCCACAGTGAGGCCAGGGATGGAACCCACATCCTCATGGATACTGTAGTTGAGTTCTTAACCTGCTGAGGCACAACGGAACTCCTCCACTTTTCAAGCTTTGAAAAAAATCATCTGCCTTTATAATTCAGGGCTCCCTGAGGTTGACAAATTCAGGACACCCACCAGCTACACTCTAGGGTTACTGCCTAACAAGAAAGGTGCTATCTGTGCAGGTATGGCTTTTTTTTTTGTCTTTTTGCCTTATCTAGGGCTGCACCCACGGCATATGGGGGTTCCCAGGCTAGGGGTCTAACAGGAGCTGTAGCCGCCGGCCTTTGCCACAGCCACAGCAACACGGGATCTGAGCCGCGTCTGCTACCTACACCACAGCTCACGGCAACGCCCGATCCTTAACGCACTGAGCAAGGCCAGGGATTGAACCCGCAACCTCAAGGTTTCTAGTCGGATTCGTTAACCACTGAGCCACGACGGACTCTCCGGTATGTCTCTTTTTAGCATTCAGGGAAGACCAAGTTCTGGACGTTTCTTTTGTGGTTCCCCCCTCCCCTTTCCTCCTAACCAAGCATCAGGAGACCCCAACTGTCCCAGTTTCTGCACCTCCCCACTCCCCCCCCACCAGAAGAAAAAGGGAGCTGGAGGACAACAAGGAATCAAGTATACATTTTAAAAATTGTTTAATGGAACATAAACTCCTTTAGAAAAACATTCAGCCAGGTGATAACACCCATAGAAAAAAACACCAATCTTGTGTTTATCTTTTTTTAATTTGGCATTTGTTATTTGCATTTATATTAAAGCAAAGTGCATCTTTTCTTTATTTTTGTTTATACACATTGCACAATACATAAATAATGATGCTTATAAAACGTCTTCATATTTACAAGTAATAATATATTTATATATAACATAAAATACATTTTTTTCTTTAATAAATCTCAGGGTTTTTTTTTCAGGAGTCCTTTCTCTCTCAAAGCACTACAATGCTAAATTTCCAATGAGAATGCTTCTCTTGTTCATTTAAACCTTTGTAGTTAGAAAAATAGCTTATGTGAAAGTCTAAACATGCTCATTGAGCTAAGAGCAGTGTCAACGTATCATCCGAGTGTATGAGTTGTAGAAGAAATGAAAAGAGTTAGGTGTCAGCTCAGGATGGTACCTTCGGTTTCAATGGACCTTCTTGGTGGGAGCGGGGGTGCGGGCTGCTGCTCCCCTCACTGGTCTAACAGCAGAGCTCAGCGCACAGGCTGCGGGAGGAGAGGAAAGTGCTGAGCTGGTTTTCTGAATCCAGGAAAAACCTGATGTAACTGAGGGCCGGGGAGAGGCTGAGGGGCCTGAGAGGGCACTGGGTGAGCAATACTGTGACCGGGCTGCCCCAGCAGCCCACAGGAAGCCCATCTCAGAGATGATCCAGGAGCAGGTGGCCAAAACAGGAGAGAAAGGACGATGGCAGCGGGGTGGCTGGAGGGGGCGGGGGCGAAGGAGACGGCAGAGGAAATAGGTCCTGGGTCAGCTTCATGTAGAGTTGCTTCAAAAAAGGGGTGGGGCAGAGGCTTCCCCGGGCTTGGGGACAGAACCTTGCTGCTGGCAGCTGCTAGGAGACCCGCTGCCCCACTGCGCAGGCCCAAGGCGCAAGAGCGACACAGCTCAGGAGCATCTGGAGTCGACGACACAGAGCACACCGCCTCCCCCATCTACATCCACACTCGCACACGCACGCACTCACTCACACATAAGCCCTAACAAGGGCAAAGATGACCCCCAAGGCTGGGGGTCTGCTCCCCATTTACACTGTGTTTGGCGGCACTGATTTTTGCGTCCCCTTTTCAGATCTGGGTGTTCTGCCAACCATGCCAGCCCCCGCCACCCCTGCAACCCGAAAAAAAAAAAAAACCCAACAATTCTTTTCATAAGCTATTTCTCAAAGAACAAAACAAAACAGAACATAAACAAGAATGACGAGAAGAAGGGGGAAAAAAAAATGACCAAAGAGTTTGCATGAAAAGCAAGCACTCAGGAGGAAAATCTTAGCAGCAAAGCAGTTTGGACTGGGCCCGCTCGGCCCCCCCACGCTCTGTCCTGTCCCCACGTGGCTACCGGCTGTTGAAGATGACCTCCAGCCAGCATGGGCAGCTGCTGATGAACTGCCGGGTGTAGCACTGGCCCCAGCCCTTCACGAAGCTAATCTGCACGGTGAACCCAGTCCACGGCTGCTGCATGAACTCGTGGTCATTGGGCCGCTGCAGGCTGTACGCTTTCTCGTAGTCAAAAGCCTTGATGGAGAAACCGGGGAACACTTTGTGTACCAACAGCGTCCTGGAGTCCGGGTTGTCCAGTGTGGCTGACTTGATGAAGATGGGGTAACTGCTGCGGTTGTACACCCACACGCCGTCCACCTCCCGCGTGAGCTGGATGCCACAGCCGATTTTGCTCCGCACTTTCTGCACCAGCTGACTCTTGTTGTCTGAATTGAGCTGTCCGAGGCAAAAGCCATTCCCCTGAGGTAGATCATAAAAGATGTCCAGGGAGGGCTCCTGGACACAGTAGAGCCTCCCCACTCTCGTCTTCTCCTCCCAGTATGCCACCACGCACCAGTGTGACCGATCCCCAGGCTCCAGAAGAAGTTGGGAATCTAGAAGACAAGAACGGCAGACGTGGTTGGCGGTGACGGGGACTGGCGCTTTCCTTTTCCTCCCAAACCGAGGCGACACGCACACCGCACTCCCGTGCCTTTATGCTCACTGTTTCTCAGTGCACGACACTAGGCGGTGACAGGGTGCCGGGTGTGCCACAGACTGTACAGTCCTCCTGCTGGGGCCTGGAGATCTTGACCCAGTGATGGAAGAGCCTTGGCCTCCAATCATGGGGCTCCCTGCTCCCTCTGCTCCCCGGCACCCTAACAGGGACCCAGGATGCCAGCACTACCAATGGAAGCCCCATCCCTGCAGAACTCAGAATCAGAAGCCAGGACCGCTTAGCAACTTGGTCGGAGGGCCTGGTTTTAGGGCCAGGAGAGGCCTTCTAGACAGACGGTCTGGAATTATGGTCCTTTAAACTGGAAGGACCCTTGAAGGCCAGCTGCTCCAGCCCCTCGTCATCCTCACGAGAAAACCTGGACTCAGGAAGTCTGTTGCTCAAGCCCCAGGGATGCCACGGCCAGACCCAGCTCCCGGGACCACCTGTTAAACAGTCTCTGCGCCTGTCACCCAGTCCTCAGATCAATGCCTTGGTCGTAAGGGAGCACTGTCTGGGGGGAAAAGTTAATGGAGGTGGTTGGGATAAAAATATCTATCTTCCTGGAGTTCCCGTCGTGGTGCAGCGGAAACGAATCCGACTAGGAACCATGAGGTTGCGGGTTCGATCCCTGGCCTCGCTCAGTGGGTTAAGGATCCGGCGTTGCTGTGAGCTGTGGTGTAGGTTGCAGACGCGGCTCGGATCTGGCATTGCTGTGGCTGTGGCATAGGCCGGTGGCTGTAGCTCCAATTGGACCCCTAGCCTGGGAACCTCCATATGCCACAGGTGTGGCCCTAAAAAGCCAAAAAAAAAAAAAAAATATATATATATATATATATATATCTTCCTAATAGCAAAACATCTCAGTGTGTCCGCGGCAACTCTGTACACAAAGGGTGAGCTCCCGTCAAAGTGCCAAATCACAACACGCAACTCTGTGTCAGCCCAGACCACCTTAACTTCCTCCGGCCCAGACAGAGGGTTATGTGTCTCAAGTGGGTACCACCACGCTTGCGGGGGCCTTCTCTGCAAACATCCTCCTCCTCCCCCTCCCTCCCCAGAAGCATCTAGACTGGGTGTCCTGCCCCCTCCTTCCTCCCTCCACCCCAGAGGCCTCACCCCGGCTTTCCTAGACCCGTGGTGTGTACTGTACTCTCTTCCCACCGGCGGCCAGCGGGGGAGGCTGGGGTGATTCTGAGAAGGTGACCCCCCCCACCCCCACCCCATCCCCCCCGAACAGGCGCTCGGAGGTCTTTTAAAAGGGAGCATATATGGAAGCGAGGGGGGCCCCCGGAGGCCGGCATTCCGACTCTTCCTTAAGCCGGAGCCGGCGGGGCAGGCCTCAGACTGGGAACCATAAATCTCCCGGCCCAGCCGAGGCTGCAGGAACGCTGTGGTTTGTGGTGACAGGGCGGAGACCGGAAGTCTTGTATTTGTTAACAAAAATGGGGAAAGGCAAGGGGAGAGCTGGACCGGCGGTGGCTCCGGCCTCCCCCTGCCCGCCCTGTCAGCTCTTGTTTCTCATTTACTGGGGGGGCTTTGGGGTTGAAGGCAGGGCTTGGTGGTGGTGGGGGGGGCTTTTGATTTGTTAGGCCTTTTTGATTTTTCGAAACCACTGGGTTCAGGGACTGGACGCTGATGGGTTCTACGGCACAGCGGCCAGGGGCTGGAGGAGGGCTCGGGTCCCCGTGTCCCGCCGTCCCTACGGGCCGGGGAGCCGGTGCAGCTCGGCACGCCAACTCCTTCCAACGTTTCTAGGCATGTTCGGACCTGGGAGCCAAACCAGGCAGCTCCATTAACTTTTTTTTTTTTTTAAGGCAGCAGCCAATCTTGCATGGAGGTGGCCTGTGACTAAGTCTGTACGGATGCACACTACCCATCGAGGCAGCCACAACACCCACCCTGAGTGGCGGTCCCTAGACACCCCACCTGCTGCGACGGTTACCAAAACGCGGGAAGCTGAAGACTCCTTCCTCCCCTCAACCCCCAACCCACCAAAAATCCACACCAGAAACCGGGTCACCCGCGTTCCCCCCAACCCCCACGCACCTCTCTAAAGCACAAGGGTGGGAGGGGATGTGTCCGTGAGTGTGAGCACACTTGGAGTGTGTGCTATGTGCATGTGTGTGTTTGCTTGCACACACCCGTGAACATGTGGAAAAACAAGAGAGGGACAAGGGCTCCAAGCCGAAGGTGACTCATCAGGCATTAACTTGTTTCTGCAAAGTATCCATCAACTGCTAATAAACTCGTAAGCGCTGGCAATCTTTGAACCCTCTTGCCGAGGGAGCTCAGCTCCGAAGGCTACACCAAAGACCCATAACATCCACGTAAATAAAAATGTTCTGGCGGCCAAGTTTGCCGAGGGAGGAGAAAGCCCTTACCTGCCTGCCTGTCTGGGGGGGGGAGGGTGTTTTGAAACATAAGTTATCGCTTAGGATCCCAGCTTAGGATCCCAACTCGGGACAACAAATGGGCCTGGAAAGGAAAGCTGGAGAGTTGCTGGGGCGGGAGGGAGGTTCAGGAGACCCTTGGCGGAGCCTCAAGATACTTTGTCTCTCGGAGGCCAGCTCCCCTGAAACGCGGCAGGGTGTGGGAGGGGAGCACGGGGTCCTGGGGATCGAATTGCCCCTGTGCCAGGGGCAGAGGAAGCTGGGCGGGGGCTGAGGACTGAGGTCGGCCAGTGGAGGAGAGGAGGAAGGGGGCGTCTTCTGGCGGGTTTCTCTTCCATCTGTGGTGCCTGCCAGTCCACCCAGCAATTTGCTGCTAGACATCCCCTGGAAAAAGCCTTTTGCTGTTGAGGTTAATGGCCCAGCCCAGATAAACAACAGCGTGTGGGTGTCCCTGGATGTGAACAAGGCCCCTGAAAGCCCACAAGGTGCCCTAATCGGGGGCAGAAGGACCCCCCCGCTCCGTATCCCTCCCATGTCACTCAGCAGGCCCCTAGCCCCCTGACACCTCTTTTCTTTTGCTCCTCCTTGAGTGTATCTCTGAGCCAAAAAGCAGGCTCTCAGGCAAAACCAGTGCAAGAGTGAAGGCCCCTTTAACCCAGCACACTGCTGGGGGCTTGGTACCTGTGGCTCCCCTCCTTTGCCTTGAAAACTACCTGCCGTCTGGGCGCACTTCTGGGAAGTGCACAGCAACATCTTCAGAGAACCAGTTCCCTAAACTGGGCCCACAGCCCACAAGCGATCTCCCCACAAAGGTCTGTGCTGACGCCTAGCTTCCAGGGGCTTCCCAGGCCTTGAGGTGAGGAGCTGAGAGCATCTCATACAGAAAAGCCCCTCTGATGGAGTTCCCTTCGTGGCTCAGTGGTTAATGAATCTGACTAGGAACCATGAGGTTGCGGGTTCGATCCCTGGCCTCGCTCAGTGGGTTAACGATCCGGCGTTGCCGGTGTATGTTGCGGCTCAGATCCCGCGTTGCTGTGGCGAGGGCCAGCAGCTACAGCTCCTGTTAGACCCCTAGCCTGGGAACCTCCATATGCTGTGGGTGCGGCTCTACATAAAAAAAGGCAAAAAGACAAAAAAGAGGAAAAAGAAAAGCCCCCCTGATGACAAGGACTAAGGAAGCTCCTTCGTAGCATGGTGGTTGCTTCTTAAGCTTCTTAGCTTCCGAAGGCAAAAAACTCGCAGCCCCTTGCTAATTTCCCTCCGCCTTTTATAACCATTTCCGGCATCTCCGACAACTTCTCCCTCCTCCGAAAACGTACAGGGGCTAGTTTTAAAACTGTATTTGTGCCTTTTAACGCATCCAAAAGAAAAGCTGTGTTGTAAAAAGCTAGCTAATCAGATGCCTGCTCACCATTTTTTCTTTTTATTACAGTTTAGGGAATTTTTGGAGCAACCCCAGAAAAGTGCTGAATCGGCTCGAAATTCCTTTAAGGTTGTTCCCCACCCCCTTCCCCATTTCCCTTAAAGCATAAAATCTACCCTTTAAAAGGAAGGGGGTAGGCGGCTGTGGAGAAAGCGAAGGACTGCGCCTCGTGTTTGCACTTGCATTAGGGAAGACCACTTAACGAGGAGGTCTCTGCCTCGTACAAAGAGTTATTTAATTACCCTGGTCATGAATGAACAGACCAGACCGTTCTAGAAGGTCAGAGGCTCATGAATGAATCTCAAGCCTGGGATCTCAACGGCACAGGGTGACCAGACCTCAAGGCCATATTTTAGGTAAGAGAGATAGTTTCCCCTTTTAAAAATGTTTATACGAAGGTGTGAGGAGATGGAGAAGAAAAAAAACATGGCGGCGGGCTTGGGGGCGGGGCAGGGAGGAAAGGCCAAGTTCATTCAGTGTCTCCGTGGTACCATTTCTTGTCTCCAGGGTGAAGAGGCAACCAGGAGGCCAGAGAGACAGAACTGTTTTCAAACACCCGGCAGGATTCTGAGAATACCGGAGGTGCGCCGTCTGCCCTGAACTTACACACCGAGGGGGGTGCTGATGGGGAGGGGGTCCCTGAGATCCTGACTTTTCAGGACGGGGACACAACCGAGACACCAAGTCAGCCCAGAGAGAGCCAAAGCAGCTAGCAGCTAGGAGCCCCTTGGCCAGGGCTCAATGGGGCTGGAATAAGAGGGCGGAGTGGGTCTCAACCGATCTCATCTCTGAAAGGCACTTGGATGATCAAGGCATCACTTTTTTTTATCTCTTCTAGGGCCGCACCCGCGGCATGTGGAGGTTCCCAGGCTAGGGGTCTAACAGGAGCTGTAGCCGCCGGCCTTTGCCACAGCCACAGCAACGTGGGATCCGAGCCGCGTCTGCGACCTACACCACAGCTCACGGCAATGCCGGATCCTTAACCCACTAAGCGAGGCCAGGGATCGAACCCGCAACCTCATGGTTCTTAGTCGGATTCGTTAACCACTGAGCTACAACGGGAACGCCAAGGCATCACTTTGTTATCCAATACTCTCAGTATCCAGCGGTGGGTGGGTGTTCGAGCCCCCTCCCCAGTGGTCCGGCAGAGCAGCCGGGAGGCGGGGGGGGGGGGGGGGGGGGGGGGGGGGGGGGGGGGAGCCTGAGGAAGCGGCTGCCTGGCGCGGGCTGATGAGGGTGAACAAAGGCCACGAGCGCAGCCCCAGAAGTACACAGCCCAGGAACGCAAACATCGCCACGCCTCGCCCTCTCAGGTCCAGGGTCCTCCCTCCTCGGGAGGCCGGCGCCACCACGGTTGCCTCATCCTGTCCTTCCCCCCCCCCCCGTCATTCATCTCAAAGGTTAACAGCACCCGTCAGCCCGGCTCCCCACCCCGGCCAGGAAACTGGCTGTTTCTGAGAGCAACCGGCCCACTTCAGGGACAAGGACCAAGATAAAAGGGCTCGGTGCCACCGCGTCCTATCGACTCTCTCATCTCAAATACAATGAACAAAAGACTCTCGTTGGGCTCCAGTCTTCAGGAAGCAAAGGCCCGAAAAACTGAAGCAAACGTAAAACCGGGCTGTGGTGTCTGGGCTCGGTCTGGGTCCCGGGGTCAGCTGTCATCAGCCGTGTTTACCCCACCTCACTTACCCGGGACACGAGCGATGACGCCACAGCCGCTCCCACAGGTTGTCGGGGAAGCAAAGACAGCGCTGGGGTTCCCAGCAAGCTGCCCGGGGTGGGGTCGGTGGGTTGACACAAACTCACTCTCAGTTAACTCTGCTACCCAGCAAACGCTCACACCCAACCCATCACCACTCCCCTAAGCTCCTTGACCAAATGGAGGGGAGAATGAATTCTAGTTGGTAGAAGGCAGGATGGAAAAGTTGGATTTTTTTTTTTTCCTCCCCCAGAGCGCTGCGATGCGGGTCCAGGTGGCTGGACTGGGTGGGGGGGTGCAGGCAGGGGGTGCCACAGGCTCTCTCTCCTTCAGGGGCCAGGCTGCTCCTTCAGGTCCCCTGGCCCCAGCCAGCTGAGCTCCCCAAGTCCCACACCTTAGGGAGCCCCACCCCCCATGGGTTGACCGGCTGTGGAACCAGACCCTCCACACACACCTGCTTCCCTCGGCACCTTGGCAGGGACTTGAGCTCATCGCTCCAACGGAGCTCCCAATGGCAGCCTCACCCGCTGCTGTTTCCATGTGATGAAGAGCAGCCAGAGGCCAGGCCTGGGCTCCAGCTTCACCGGAGAGCCTCACCTCTTAGGGGGCGTATCATCTTCCCTTAGGTTTGCCCCCGCTTGGGAAACGCTGACCACACGCTCCACCCCCCCTCACCCCACCCCAGGGGGAGAACAGTTCTGGGCTGGGACTCGGACCTCAGGAGCCCTGCTGGCAGGCGCTCACAGAGAAGGCGCGCTGTGAGGCAGCACGGCAGTACCTCCATGTGTTAAAGGAAGGGAAACGAGGCGCACATCACCTGCTGAGAACTGGGTTCGGGACCAGAACATGGCCCAGGTGAGCTGCGGGGGGGCCGCCACCTCTGGCCCCTGAAGCCACCAGCCCTCTCCAAATACTAGAGGGACAAACGTGTGTCCTCCAGAGCATACCTTTTTTTTTTTTTTTTGTCTTTTTGCCTTTTCTAGGGCCACACCTGCAGCATATGGAGGTTCCCAGGCTAGGGGTCTAACAGGAATTGTAGCCGCCGGCCTTCACCACAGCCACAGCAACTCGAGATCCAAGACGTGTCTGCGACCTACACCACAGCTCATGGCAACGCTGGATCCTTAACCCACTGAGCGAGGCCAGGGATCGAACCCACAGCCTCATGGTTCTTAGTCGGATTCATTAACCACTGAGCCACAAAGGGAACTTCTCCAGAGCACACTTTGGAAGTGCTACACCTACTGTGGCCAAGCGTGAGATCCAGCTCCTTCACACCAAGAATCCACTAGAGAGAAAGGGCTTCTTTGCCAGCAAACTGCTGTTCTGTGACCTTGGCCAAGTGACTCTGCCCCCTCAGAGCCTCAGCCTGGCCGTAACTCCCAGGAAGAGGGGCTGGGATTAAAAAAAAAAATCACTTTGGGGAGCAGGGCACATTTCTGCATTTCATTTGCAACTATCCAACAAAAACCAAACCAAACCAAAAGGCAAAAGAGATCTGAGTCAGATTTTGCTGTGTCCATCTCTAAATCAACTTTAAAAAAATCTTTTCAATGAGTCGACACAACATGTTCTTTCTGTCTTGGGGAAAGGCGAGAACCCTCCTGGGGGCGGGGGGGGGGGGTCTCCTGTATCATCACCACACTCCCTACGTCCCCACCCAGGCTGGGTACCCTCAAGTTTCTCCCCCACCGTCACCCCCCTTCCTCCTGCAAACTCCCAGAGCTCACATATTTGGCAGACCCTGCTCATCTACAAGATGGATTCGTGACTGTGTCTCACAAATTGTAATGAGTCATCAGTTACTAGAGCTAAAATGTACTTTCCTGCTCCCCCAACAGGCCCCACCCCCCCACCCTCCCCAAGCCCCTCAAACAGCCCAAGTCGGAGCCGCACCCACCACCCCCCGGCCCGGGGGTCCCTCCTAAGAGCAGTGTGTTGCCCATCAGAGGATGTAATTGAGGGTAGAGCCGGGCAGGGGAGGGAAGCCGCACAAATCAAAAGTTCCCATCTGTCTCGCCAGCCGGGCTGACGCGGCTTCCTGCGCCCCAGCCTTCAGCCATGCAAATTATAGCGTGTACCCGGCTGCCTGCCTTCTGAGGAGGCCAGCTCTGCCCGGCTCCGAGAGGCCTCAGAGGAAGGGTGGGGACTCCCAGCCCGGCCAACTCCATTCATAATATTTACAGTAAATGGGCCTCCCTGGCTGCTGGGTGAGTGTGCCTCCAGCCTCATCACTTCTCGAGTCTGAATTTCAAGTTGCTTCCACGCCACGGGTGCATCACCGAGATCCCACTGTCACCCCCCAAAGAGCCGAGCAGCTCCCTTCAGAAGAGACGTTCAGGAGTTCCCATCCTGGCGCAGGGGAAACGAAATCTGACCAGGAACCATGAGGTTGCGGGTTCGATACCTGGCCTTGTTCAGTGGATTAAGGATCCGGCGTTGCCGTGAGCTGCGGTGTAGGTCGCAGATGCGGCTTGGATCCCGCGTTGCTGTGGCTGTGGCAAAGGCCAGCGGCTACAGCTCCTGTTAGACCCCTAGCCTGGGAACCTCCATATGCCGCGGGTGCGGCCCTAAAAGGGCAAAAACACACACATAAAAAAGAAAAGAGGGTCACACACTTGCACACACAGAGCCCCTCCATCTGCTCACCTGTCTGTCCCCTGGGCAGGATCCTGGCCACTCCCAGGAAGACGTGACAAGGAAGGTGAACGTCCCACAACAGAAAGGTGTTCAAGGATGTTCCAGCCACATCTCTAACCCGCCCACCTCCCACCTGCAGAGTCTAGAAATCCCTCTGAATTCCACCCCTGGACTCCCGACTGGGGCTGCACGTCTACTTGCAAACGCAAATCCAACCAAAGAACCTTATTCTCTTAAAGCACCAGAAAGCCCCCCGCCCCTTTTTTAGGGCCACACCTGCAGCATATGGAGATTCCCAGGCTAGGGGTCTAACGGGAGCTACAGCTTTGGGCCTACACCACAGCCACAGCAACACAGGATCTAGCCACGTCTGCAACCTACACCACAGCTCACGGCAACACTGGACCCTTAACCCACTGAGCAAGGTCTGGGATCGAACCCTCAACCCCATGGTTCCTAGTCAGATTCATTTCCGCTGCACTGCGACGGGAACTCCCCTCATTTTTTTAAATTAACATCCCTCTTCCTTTTTTTTTTGTCTTGTCGTTTTAGGGCCACACCCGTGGCATATGGAGGTTCCCAGGCTAGGGGTCTAATCGGAGCTGTAGCCGCCAGCCTACACCACAGCCACAGCAATGCCAGGTCCAAGCCGCGTCTGCAGCCTACACCACAGCTCATGGCAACGCCGGATCCTTAACCCACTGAGCAAGGCCAGGGATCGAACCCGCAACCTCATGGTTCCTGGTCGGATTCGTTTCCACTGCACCATGATGGGGACTCCGACACCCCTCTTCTTTTTATTAACCATTTGTAAGTATGCTGCTACATGCTGAATCTTAATAAACACAGCTACATAATAAGCCAATGTGCTGAAAGACACAACTCCCAGAGGTACAAGGCCGTTTCTGCCTGGGTCTTTGGGTCTGGGGGAACTACCGGAGCTGCTTTTTGCTGTGGGCCTCGTTTTTTTTTTTTTAATTAAAGATGGTTGATTTACAACGTTTCCTCAAGTTCTGTTGTCCAGCAAAGTGACCCAGTCACACACAGTCCCCTGCGCTGTACAGGAGGATCCCACTGCCCATCCATTCCAAATAGAACAGTTTGCATCCAACCCCCCCGCCCCGCAAAGGGGCCTCGATTTAATAGAGCCCCGAGCCGCCCTGACCTCCAGCTCCCTGAAAGGTAGGACAGCCTCGGACGCAGGCCCTGCCCCCAATTCCGTCCCCCCAACAGCTCCATTCAGCTCAACTCAGTTTTTTCTAGAGGGTAGAGAAACTGTCAGAAGATGTGGAAAAATACAGTGAGAAACAAAAGTCCTTTTCATCCCTCCCCTCCCCCAGCTCCCCTTGTTCCATAACAATTATGAAAACTGTTGGGTTGGGATGGCATTTTGAACATCTACTGCATTCCGGCCCATAAATTCCAGCGCAGGATCTGATGAAAAAGCCTCCACTCTCAGGCCAGCTCCCTGGCTCCCCACCCCTGCTCACTCCCAGCCCTCATTCCTTCTTTCTTTACAACCCAACACCAGGGCCCAGCCAGGCCAGGGCCGCACTGTACTTACAGGGAAAAACAACAGTACGACAGGCTGGAGACAGCGCGCAGACTGGAAAAGTTAATCATTACTTCTGTCTGCCTCTGTAATCTAATCTCCCTGGCTTTGACACACTCACTGTTCAGCCATCCCGGCCCTTTCACCCTCCAAAGCACCCAGGACCTCCTAGGCCTGGGGCTCCCCCCTCCTCGCAGGCCCTCCCAGCCTCAGCCTCCAGCTCCCCCACCCTGGACCGAGGTCACAAGGCCCCCCGCTGCTCCCTGCAGCGTGCCCCACATTTCAGGACTGGAGCCTCTCATAAAGGCGGGCTCCAGCCCTGGCTTGTGTCACCCCAGAGAGTCACGCCTCAGACTCGGCACCCCTGCCCCACCCCTCCTGCCCCAGGGCTTACCCTCAAGCCCACCCAGTTGCCCCATGGGACCTGTGATCTGTCTATGCAGACATGACCCTGCCTCAACAAACTCTACACGGCCCAGAAACTGCACCTCTGGGTATGCAGCAGTATTGTTCACAACAGCCCAAAGGCAGAAGCAACCCCAGGTGTCCACTGCAGGATGAATGGCTGTACATGCACATTTTAAAAGGCAATGCTGACACATAACTACAACCTGAGGGAATCCTGAAGACACTATGCTCATTGAAATCCACCAGACACAAAAGGACAAACAGTGTATGAATTCACTCCTATGAGGCCCCTGGAACAGTCAAATGCAGAGACAGAAACTGCAATGGTGCTGGAGTTCCCTTCGTGGCTCAGTGGTTAACGAATCCGACTAAGAACCATGAGGTTGCGGGTTCGATCCCTGGCCTCGCTCAGTGGGTTAAGGATCCGGCATTGTCGTGAGCTGTGGTGTAGGTTGCAGACGCGGCTTGGATCCTGCGTTGCTGTGGCTGTGGCAAAGGCCGGCGGCTACAGCTCCTGTTAGACCCCTAGCCTGGGAACCTCCATATGCCACGGGTGCGGCTCTGCATAAAGGCAAGAAGACAAAAAAAAAAAGAAAGAAACTGGAATGGTGGTTGCCAGGAGCTGGGTAGGAGGGGGACTGGGGAATCAGTGTCTGATGGGTACAGAGTTTCAGCTTGGGAAGGCGACAAAGTTCTGGAGAGGGATGGTGGTGATGGCTGCACAAGCATGGGATGGACTTGATGCCCCTGGGCTATACACTTACAAATGGCTAGAATCGGGGAAACTCCTCTGTGGCTCAGTAGGTTCAGAACCTGGTGTTGTCTTGGGCTGCTGCTGTGGCATGGGTTTGATCCCTGGCCTGGGATCTTCTACATGTAGCGGGCTTTGCCCAAAAAAAAAGTGGCTAGAATGGTAAATGATATGTATATTTTACCACAAAAAGAAAAAGGCCCTTCCTCTCCCAATGCTCTCCTGCACAGCCTGCCTTTCCAGGGGATTCCATGATTTCATGGGGTGGGGGGGCCCCCCTGCAAGGCTAAAGACCCCCCCCCCCGGGAAATGTATGCAAATAATGGTATGCATATGTATTTTTCTGCATGTATGTCACTCATTCTTGAAAAAGTTTGCAAAGCCAAGAACTTGAAGAACTCCAATCTTTGTCCTCACCAAGGAGAGGGAACATTAGCTACCCACCACGTCAACAACCAGCGGGGGGGGGGGGGGGGGGGTTTCCTCATTCCCACAAAGTCCAAGAACCAAAGATCACAGGTCACACGATGTCGGTACCACCAGAGACATGGAGACCAGGTCCAACCACTTCTTTTTTTGCAGATGAAAAAACTGAAGCCCAGGACAGAGAAATGTATCAGGCAAAGCCAGGCAGCACGCTGGTGGCTGTGCCCCCACCCTGAGCCCAGGAAATCAAGACAGCCCAGTTGTAATTCTCTTTCCAGTCTCCTTCCTGGGGCATCTGATGGGGGAGGAGGGGTGGGGGAGACGGAGTGGGGGGTGAGGGTAGAGGGAGGGGTAGGGGTGGTGCACCTTCTGGATCTTAGCAAGTCCCCCACTCCAGGCCTCTTCCCCAGGAAATACCCCCATTGGGGCTTTAACTGTGACCCCACTGAGCTGAATGAAGCGAAGGCCTATTTTTAAGAACAGGGCTGCTGGGCACCCAGGTCCCAGGAGGAACTCAGCCCTCGCTTTTCCGTCTCGGTTACTGATTAATGAGGGGGAGGGGCTGTGCTGGCTGAGAGGCTGCCCGGGACTGGCAAGGTCCCCAGGTGCTTTCTGAGCAGAGCTGCTGCTCTTCCTGAGCCTGAGAAGGTCCCTTAGCCTCAGCGGCAGTGGTGAGGACCTGCCAGCTTCAGCAGGTGACCACACAGTGGGCAAGTGGGATGGATACCGGGGGTCCAGGTGGCAAAGGCAGAAAGGTGCGTTTACCCACAGCACAGCCCTAACTCGGCATCGTGTCTTTTTGTGCCCCTGTTGAACGACCACCCCAAGTTAAAAAAGTAAAACAGCAATAAATACAGAAATGAAGAAGAGAGCCGCCAGCGGTCCCGGCCACCAGCGGTCTGAGCATCCTCATGTCTGAGACAGAAATGCCCCGTTCTGTAAGATGAACCTGGAACTGAAATCGGTTCCCTCCCTGCCCTGGATCAAACCCCAGGCTGCAAGAGCTCTCCCTACTCCACCAAGGAGCAAAGAGATGAATTCTGTTAGCAAACTCCCAAGAACAGAGCCCGGCTCCGGTTGGCCACTGGTCACTGGTCGGCCTCAGGGGAACAGCCAGAGGCAGGATAAGCATGAAAACGAACCCCCTTGGGAGCTGAGATTAGATTACCTCGTGTAAACCCACCACCCGCAGGCGGGTCAGGGCCTCACACACCAGCTGGGACCTCAGAGATGGACCTGACCCTCAGATTTTCAATTAAAAGGCAGGAGTCGCATCCCCAAGACGGTCTTCAGGAGAATCAAGCCCACGGGGGTTAGGAAAGTCAAACTCCTGGGCTTTGAGAACATCCACCTCCGCGGTGGCTATCAAGACAGAAATGCTATCATTCTAGCAGCACCCCCACCCCGCCCCCTGGTCACCTCCGCTGGACTGTGCTCCAGGTACCACCAGGGTCTTGGGTTATACCCCTACCTCCTGCTGTTCCGGCTGTTATCTCACAATCAACAAGCTGGGAGGGGGGGACGGGGGGTAGAGAAAGAATCAGAGCAGAGAGACCTGTGTTTATGCGCAAGCTTTGCTTTTTCTCAACTCAACAGACCACACAACCAAAGCAGAGGTGAAAGCCCATGACCCAGGAGTTGCCCCCACACGCTCAATCACTGCACCCCTGCCGTGTCTTATAACACCTCACTGACAGACCGATCCACATCCTGTTCCGGGTCCCTCCACCCCACTGACCCAATAGCACCTTCAGACAAACCATGACACGTGCGCAGAATCCAAGAACGACGCCCTTTCTGTTTGGCAGTGCCTGGGGCAGAGTAGGTGCTCAGTAAATAATTGCTAAATGATTGGACCACGGGGGCACGCCGGCTTCTCTCAAAGCGATTGCCTCCCCCCCAACACCAGACGGGGGGCACCCCGTGAACCCACCCTGGGAGGGGAGCCTGCCTTCCAGGAAGGGGTCAGCCACTGGAAAGGCCTAGGCCGGGTCCCAGGCTCCCCGTGGAGGCGGGAAGAGAGAGCCCCTGTCCTCAGCCACTTGCCAGAGAGGTGTTTCCAAGCCAGGCGCCAGCCAGGCAACCTCTGTGGGCTCACCACCTGCCCACAGCGTTGTGCCTTGGAGTCCCGCTCTGTTTGGACAAGCTACCCTCACCCAGGGTTCAACAATGCTTTTTACACACCCCAGGCTCTTGTCGTGTTATGAAAACAAAACAAAGCACACTAAGGAAAGAAGCTGGGGGAGGGGCAGGAGCGGGAGCTGGCAAGCCCCCCCCCCACACACACATACCCCTCTTTCTTTCTGGTCTCCATCCTAAAGATGTCAGCCGGGGGGTGGGGGCACTGTCCCATGCCTCATGTCAGGAGAATAATGACATCATCAAAGAAGGGTCTTAGAGACCCAGAGATGAATCAACTGTGGTCACACCCAGAACAACACAGTCTTCTCTGTGCCACTGCGGGGCTGCACAAGCCCTCTTTTGGGGGGAGGCTTCTGGACGACCAGAGGCCGTGTTACTTACTGCCATTCCCCCAAGACAAAACACGGGTCCCAGGCGCGGGTGTACCAGGGGTGCTCTCTTTTTTCTGTAGCGTCTTCAATTTGCATCAGCGCCCGAGCAACAGGCAGTCCGGAAGTTACGGGGCTGGCACAAAATGAGGCTCAGTGACTGAAAATAAAGGCAGCCCGGCCTGCCAAGTGCCAGGCACCTCGCTTAGGGGAAGGTCATGCTGGGGTGAAAAGGCTAAGGACATCAGTAAAGTCCTACCTATCGTCTCCCCTCCCCCCCCCAAAAAAATGTGGGTTTGTTTTTTTTTTTTTTTGGCAAGTTAAAGCTGAGCTAATGACACTGGGTGGGGCTCAGTGTCGAAGACTGTGCAGCCAAACCAAAACTCACTTCCAGCCAAGAGCTGCTTGGCCTCACCATTTGGGGAAGGAAGCTGAAAAAGTCATGAAAGATTCTTTAGTAAACCGGGAAATAAGGCTGCAGTTAACATTTCAACTGAAGGTGACCCTTCTGGTAAAATATTTTTTGAAATAATAAAAATAACATAAAAGTTCTCAAACAGCCTCTTTCTTAAAGAAAATGGCCTGAACGTTCTCGTGGGAGTGGAAGGAAAGAAGGGGAAAAAAACAAAACCAAACCAAACGGGGCTGGCCCCTCCTCTCGGCCACTACCTTTCTTCACCAACAACTTTTTTTCTGGAGTCCTTCTCATAAAAGGAATGATGCAATTTCCTGACTTGTCCCAATATTTCCGTTCACTTACAAGGTGAAAGTTATCGCCCTGTTTTAAACCAATGTCCACAATTCCATAGAAGAGTTCCTTTTTTGATCTAGTGCCCCATTCCAGTCACAAAAATCTCCCCGTCTTAGAATAAGAACCCTATCATTTTCTATACCTTCAATGGGTTTCATAAAAAGCCTCAGTTCTCTCTCTAGTAGACACGGAGTCTAGAGTCGCCGCTTCCCCAGAAAGTGGAATAGGGGTGCAGGGCCCCACAGGGAGGAGGGGAGGGGGCGGGGGTGTGTGCAAGCATCTCCTGATGAGCCCATGTGTTTGGGTGGCATTGCAGCCACCAAGGGAATGTTGCTTTCTTGGTGTGTTAGCCACTAAATTGAGAACTGTGTCTCAGCAGTTAATAATATCTTCCCGCTGAAAATAGCCCAGAGAGGAAGCCTGTCTGTGACAGTAGGCACGCGGCCAGGCGCTGGGCTAGCCATTCAGTACCGAGCGAGAAAGATGGTACGGCCAGCGACGACCTCCCAGCGGCCACGCCGTACAGTATCCTTTCACGGGCTTCCTGCAAAGGGAGGGCTCCCGGGCGGAGTCGCCAACCTTCTCTGTGGCCCCATAACCCAGGCAAAGATGTCTCGTGGATCACGAGCTCGAGCAGCAGGACCAGAGGAGGGGTGGGCTTGCCCAGCAGGGGAGCAGGAGGACGCCCCAGGCTTTGGGAGACATGCCCCTGGCATGGATGGTTACCCATCCTGGGGCAGAGAGGGCGCACTCTCTGGGGCGCTCACTTCCTCTGCAGAAAGGTCAGTCTCGGAAAAGCAGCCACAGGGAACTCTCCCGTTTCTCCTTGTTTTTCTTTTTTTTCCTCTTCTTTTTTTTGCCTTTTTAGGGCCTGACTGGCAGCACACAGAAGTTCCCAGGATAGAGGTCTAATCGGTGCTACAGCTGTCAGTCTACACCACAGACGCGTCTGCGACCTATACCACAACAGCTCAGGGCAATGCCGGTTCCTTAACCCACTGAGCGAGGCCGGGGATGGAACCCGCGTCCTCGTGGTTACCAGTCGGGTTCATTACCGCTGAGCCACAATGGGAACTCCCCATCTCTCTCTCCTTTCTGCAACCAGCATGGAAAAGGAGAGGCGGAAAACTCATGGAGACAAGCCCGTGAACTTGGCCCCACCCCAGGAGACCTCAGAGGTGCTCTGGGAGCAAGCAGGTCCCAGGCATCTAACAGAAGCCTCTCTCCGTTTTTATTCTCCAGAGTCAATGTTTTTTATTGATTTTCTAAAGATCTGCATGGATTTAAAAGCTATCACAGGTCATTACTTGTTAAAGTTGTGGCAAAATACACGTGACGTAAAATTTACCTTTCATGACACTGAGAGTTGTTGGCAGAGCTGAGCAACCATCACCACTCCCTAGGATCCAGAACATTTTTATCACCCCAAAAGGTAACCCTGTCCCACGGGCCCCTTTTACAAGGTCATTCACTACAGCAAATCCCATGAGCAGAAAGGGCAGAGTTAATGCACCCCGTCTCTTTTCTTCAGTGGAGCAAAAGTCCCAAGAAGAGGCTCAATATGCAAGATCCTCAAATCCTCAAATTCTATTGGAGCACAGACAGAATAATGGAAAATCTAACAGCCACCAAAGACATCCCCCGCGGGAACACAGACAGACCCCCTTTACCCCCTGTACCGGGGCCCCCCAACTTGTCTGCACCTTGCAGTCAACTGGGGAGCCTCCAAAAATACCGATGCTGCGATCCTGCCAATAGGCTATGATTTGGAAGATCCTGATCAGGCAAGTCTGGGGACCACCAC
The DNA here is from genome assembly GCA_004024745.2 of Catagonus wagneri. NCBI lineage: Eukaryota > Metazoa > Chordata > Mammalia > Artiodactyla > Tayassuidae > Catagonus > Catagonus wagneri. The sequence goes on along the minus strand of PVHT020000284.1, from coordinate 854,866 downwards.
CCTGTGCCTTTTTTTCTTTCTCCCACCAGGTTAAGGAACCTGCTTTGAAGTGTCCTGGTGATCACAGCATTGCTGGAGCAGTATCACAGGAGAGCAACAGCGGCATCGAAGAAGCAAAGGGAGCCAGACTTGATCAAGAACCCCTTGGCACGTCCTCCTCTGACTTCACTGCCCCCTGGCTCGGAGCTGGCCATAGAGGTCCCATGGATGCAGAAAGCCAACCATCTACAGCTGGAATCTGCTAAGAAAAAGCCTACCTAGGCAGGGGCTGTTGGGTGCCCAAGGTTGTGGCCAAAAGCTGCACCTGGCCCTCACCTGGCCCCCTCCTCCATGCACGAGGCAGCAGGCCATCTAGTCTGGCCGGCAGAACAGCCCCGATTTGCTCCAGAGACTTTAAAGGCTGTCACTCTGTATTTAACCCCTGCCTGACTGCTCCATTCTTTCCAGGACAAAAGGGGTTTTGACAGGGAAGCCCTTCTCCAGGGTTGAGTGCGTGACCCCGAGCATTCTAGAAGCGGCAGCCAACAGCCTGAGCTGCTGCCGGTGACTGGTCTTCACCGGGGAGTGGGTATGCACCAGGTGAGCTGGCCTGGCCCGAGTCACCAGGCTGGCATTTAGGGTCCCTAGAGATCTCAACTGTCACTCCTCAGAGTGGCCTGGAAGGAAGGGGGGGGGATGGGTAAGGAGGGGCTGGTCCGTCTGACCCCCCCAGGCTCTTGGCCACCTGGATGAACTCAATCCACCGCCGACAACCCCCATGGCCTCAGAGACCCCAGAGAAACCACATGCTGCTTGGCCCCACGCACAGGAAGGAGACATTAAAAACACAGCAACAGGCACCAGGGCCCGAATCCCCAGTTCGCCATCACCATCTGGGCCAAACGAATGCAGCTGAATAGCTTTCCTTAAAAACACGATGGAACGCTCTTTCCTAGGCTACGTGGTTTGAGCCCCAGTTGACCGTGGACTAAGCCAGGACTGCATTTTCAGATTATATAGGTGCTTTGGAAACCTCTCCTCCAAGACTCTTGTAGATGCAGCGGGGATCAAAGAAGAGGAAAGAACCCCGTTCCCGGAATGGCGGTTGACCTAAGGCTGCTCCCAACATCCAGAACTAGAAGCTATGCGTGGATCTGAGGCCTGAGCAAAGGAGCTGGCCTCCCCTGGGTTGGTGGGCCCACTCCCAGACACATCAGTACCACCGCCTCCCTCCTCCCTGCCTGAAATCCAGTGGTACCTCTTTTGAAATTTAAATGACTAAAAAAAATGATTAATCCGGCCCTAACCCAACCCTCCCACGTGTCTGAGGCCCGACCAGCTCCAGACATCAATATATAAAGGAGGCTGGAGGAAGGGACTGTGGGGGAATAACCTAGAACCCACAAGTGAGGCGGTGTTCCTTTGGCACCCCCACCGCTCCCAAACCAGGAGGGCAGACAAGCTGAAGAAGCCCCCCACCCCACCCCTGGAAACTCCAGATGGAGGCTGCAAAGATGACAGTTTCCAACACATGCTTTTCATTACCAGTGATACAGTGAAAGCTTTGGGAGCAAATCCTTTCCATTTCCACCGGCGAGCTGAACCCAGAAGCTTCCCATCTACGTCAGACCTCTCCGAGGTGGGTATTCCCCGGCCAGGATCCATGCCAGGAACGAGGGCCTGTTGGACCCACCTTTCAAAAGGCACCTTAGCCAGAACCGACCCACCGTCACGCCCGGGGCCCCAAAGCGCAACCCCCACCCCGCACGGACGAAGCTCTCCCTGACCCCGGGTGGGAGGGACCCGGGCCTACCCCAGAGCCCGCCCGTGGGCATCGGCCTGCTCAGGCGTCTGTGCACGAGATCGTCTATCTGTACGTCTGCAGCGCGCACGCACACACACACACACACACAACCGTGCACCGAGCAATCCATCTGTCTGGGAGAGCAGGCTGTCAGAAATGAAAGTACAATCTCCTGGAACGGAGTCCCAGCCTTCTAAAAATGTGCCGTCTTCCCAGACTGAGGAAACTTGCAGGGGTGGGGTCTGCTGCGCTCCGAGTCCCCAAGGCCTGGGCCAGACCCGCGCTGCGAGGCTGGAATTCCGACTGCAGCCAGCGGGCCCTGCTCCCAGCGCTCCTGCCCGCCCGCTCCCCTTCCTCCTGCTCGCCCACTCCCCTTCCTCGCAGGAAAGGGAAGGGCCAGCCTCGGAGTCACCACCCCCCCCACACACACCCCCACCCGGCATCTCATCTCAGGCTGGGTGTGCCTTGGAGCAACCCCCCCTCCAGGCACCGCATGCATTTTCACATTCGGCTGTTTTTGCTTTCCCTTCTTCCCCGGCCAAGAGAATCAAGCCCTGGCTCCCGCTGCCGACCTTCCTCCCACCCTGAACTGAGCCCCATTCATTAAGCCCGCTCTCAGCCAGGGCCGGACAGGAAGGAAAACAGCACACGGGGCCTGTGAAAGAGAAGCTCAGAGAGGTGATTTCAAGGGGGAGGTGGGGGGAGGGCGGCAGAACCTGGTGGGCGCTCTCTCCACACCCCACCTTGATGCTCCCCGGCCCTGCCTCCCGCACCCACAGCAGGCCGTGCACCCCCAACCCCTGCTAAGCCTCCCCTAAGCCCAGAGGAGCCACCTCACTCAGCTGCACAGCCCCCCCACCGGCCTCATCCTGGGCAAGGAGGACACACCCAGGCCACCCCCCCCCACACACACACAGAAAGATCAACTGCTTGGAAAGGAGGTGGTTTGGCTTTCTCCATTTGCAAAACCCTCTGCCCCTGGCCCCAGGCCACTGCCATCATCTTGGGGGGTGGGGGCGTTCCCCCTGCAGAGGATGGGGCCCTGGCTTTTCTCAGGGCCCATCACCTCCCCTCCAGATACCCCCAAACCACTGGCCCCATTCCAAGGAACAGTTGCTTCAGTCTCCCCCCTACGGCACATTATTAATAAACTGCTCCAACTCCGAACGGAAAGAAGAAAGAGCTCAAACTTTGAAGCCCTGGGAATTAGTAAATCAAGAGCTAAAATTCAAAACAAATGCTCTTTCATGTGTAGTATTCTCCCCCCTCCCGTTTTTTTTCTCTTTTCTTTTCTTTTTTTTTTGCAGTTTTGTTAAACCATGTGATCTCTTCAGAGACCAGCAGCAGCACCCCTTCCCAGCAGCTCTCCATTCATTGAAAGGGCTACCGTGACTTTGGGGTGGGTGGGTGGGTGAAGGGGTTAATAACTGCTTTACCCTCCCCGCCCCCCCACGGTGTCTTTTTCTAGGACTGGAAAAGCTCTCAGAAGCCCACCCATCCGAGAAGTGGCTGCGCCGGGTCCCACCGTTTAGCTCCCGGGCTGGGCTGGGCAGGGAGGCTGGTGGCTCAGGCTGGTGTCGTCACTTCCTCCAGCAGAGGAGACAGACAGATGTTATCAGTAAGACAAACCTCCCGAAAAGCCCCCTTTCAAAAGCTACCACTTCCCCCGCTTATTTCATGTGGTTCAGAGGGGCCGGGGCTCCTCCCTGCACATTCAGGATTTAAAAAATAAAACCGTCTAACAACATCCTGAGTGCGCTATTTTGCCCAGACCCTTTCCTCCTCTTGGCCTTCTTTCTTTCCGGAACTCGGTCAGCCTTAGAAAGCAGAAAAGACGCAGCTCACACGCCCCTGGGTGGTCTTCCCTCCTCCAGCCACCATGGCCCACTCCCATCCGCACACCCTGAGCCCCCTGCCCTCTCGGGGTCTCTCTCTTTTTTTTTTTTTTCCTGCTCAGCTCTCATTAGGAGCTGAGTAAACCACACCCTCTGTCTCAGATAACGGCCAGAATATATGCTGCACGGAAATCAAAACAAACAGGGGCTCCCTGAAGACACTGTCAGCAAGCTCGATTCCTGGACAGGTTACTGGCCGGGCGTGAACCAAGCCTGAGAGGCACCTGCCCAGAGAAGTCACCTCACAAAAGAGGGTGCACCAGCGTCCTCCTAAAGACTCTTTTATAGCTTCCACCCATGCAACCGTGATCCTACACCAACGTCCCAAAGGAAAATGACCAAAACTCTGCAGGATTTTTTTTTTCTTCCTTCCTTCCTTTCTTTCTTTCTTTCTGCAGGATTTTTCTTTCTCCCTTCCTTCCTTCCTTTCTTTTTTTTTCTCCCAAGTTACTTTCCCTCCTGCCCTAGCTAGTTCTTAGAAAATCCAGCAACAGGAGACTGGGGTGGGAAAAAAGAGGTGGAAGTGGCGCGTCTCTAGAACAAAATGGAAATGTCTCCCACTTACATCGCTAAAGAGTTTCTCCAAGGCCATCACTCTCCTCTCAGGTCCGACACGGACAACGACGCCCCAGCTACCCAGTGCCGCTCACCCAACTCCATAACCCTCCAGCCCTGGGCCCTCGCTCACACCCGTGGGCCATGAGGAAAGCCTCCCCTGCTGGGTAATGAATGACTGTCTGCAGTGTCCCCACCCTGGCGCTCCCATCACCTGCCCGCGCGACACAGACTCCTGCACGAAGGTGGGCGGACCTGGGGCTAGGACTTGCAGAGAAGCATCGAGGCCACCTAAGCTCCCATTCTACACTTGGGGTCTGTCTTCAGCAAGTTCCCCAAAGGTGGATCCGTTCCCTCCAAGGCATCCAGTGCATGGAGGGCAAGAGCCAAAAACAGCTTAAACCCGTGAACTAGTGACACCAAAGTAGCCCAGAGGAAGCCCCTCCAGCCAGCAGTTGCTCAGCAACCGATAACAACAAAACGAGGCCAAACACCAGCCCCCTTCCCCAGTGCCCCCCCCATTTCCACCTCTATGGCACAGGTCCAGAACGCCGAGCTCAGGGCCACCAGAGTCACCAGAATACATCCAGTTTAAATGAACATAAAAGCGAGAATTAATTCCAGACCAGCGGGCGTGGCAGAAGGCCACCTCCACGCCTCCAGTCTCCAGTCATTTCAGGAGGTCCTAGAATTGCCAAGAAAGTAAGAGAAAAGGCATCTCACCTGAAAGCCCCCCAGGGGCCAGATAATTCGTTCCCCCTGTTTCAGCGGAGGAAGGCACAGCATCTGGACAGTCTGCTGCGGATTTGCAAAGGAGAGAGAGAGAGCAAGAGATAAATGCACAAATAAATAAATAAGTAAATAAAAACACCGAGATTAATTTTTAAGCACATTCTCCACAGCATGAAAGAGAAACCACACATTCCAAACGGCTGACTCCCAGCCACGATGCTGATTATTAATGGTCTGCTCAGGCTTCGCTACCCATCATAAGACAGACCACAGCACCTTGTCACCGGTCTGGGCTCCAGGCGGCCAGTTAATCATTAGTCAAGTCAGACTCAAGCACAGACTGGCTGGAATTCCTCTTTTTATTGCAAGTCCCCCATTGAGGAAACCAGGTAGGTCCCAAGGTCACAGGAGGCCCAGGGTCTCCTTTCTCCACCAGGGCTGCGGTCTCCCCACCATTTTTCCCAGAGGGCGGTCAAGGGCATGGCCTCTTGACTGGAATCGAGCGGCCTCCCTTGTCGCCTTCCACAGACAAGTGTCACGCTCTCGTCCTTTTTAAAGATGGACTTCCCAGCTCCAGGACTTTCTCAGGACTGGCCTTAAGACCTGCTTTTCTTTTCTTTTTTGTCTTTTTGCCTTTCCTAGGGCCGCACCCGCGGCATATGGAGGTTCCCAGGCTAGGGATCTAACAGGAGCTGTAGCCGCCGGCCTTCGCCACAGCCACAGCAACGCGGGATCCGAGCCGCGTCTGCAACCTACACCACAGCTCACGGCAACGCCGGATCCTTAACCCACTGAGCGAGGCCAGGGATCGAACCCGCAACCTCATGGTTCTTAGTCGGATTCGTTAACCACTGAGCCACGAAGGGAACTCCAAGAACTGCTTTTCTCTTTTCAACCAAAGGTATAGTAAGCAGAGCAGAGCCTACAAGTCTCAAGCCCAACTCAATGCCCCGTACGCATGAATACACCTGTGCGAAGCCCCCACCACATCGAGGCAACAGAGGACATTCTCAGCAGCGCTCCCAGCTGGAGGGGAAATGTTCCACCTCCTTCCATGTCTAATCCAAACTCTCCCACCTCTGGAAACCTTTCCGGGCAACCCCAGACCTGCAGGCTCCCTGCCCTCGGTGCCTATAAAATCTTTCTGGCACGCGGCACTTGGAATTCCCTTCTGCTGTCTCTACTCATCTTTTTTTTTCTTTTTGCCTTATCTAGGGCCGCACCCACGGCATATGAAGGTTCCCAGGCTAGGGGTCTCATCGGAGCTGTAGCTGCCGGCCTTCGCCACAGCCACAGCAATGCAGGATCCGAGCTGCGTCTGCAACCTACACCACAGCTCACGGCAACACCGGATCCTTAACCCACTGAGCAAGGCCAGGGATCGAACCCGAAACCTCATAGTTCCTAGTCGGATTCATTAACCACTGAGCCAGGATGTGAACTCCTCTACTCATCTTTTTACCTTCAGATTTCTGTCTACCTGAACTAGGCTCTAACCTTCTCTTCAACATCTTTGTCACCCTCGGGTGCTCAGCACAGTGACTTAAATGTTAACAAAGATGATGACAATCCCAACTGAGAAATAGACTCCACCACCTCTCTCCAAGCAATTAAAACAAACACAAAAAAATCATGTCCACGAACCACAGCCAATTAGTCCCGCAAAACAAAAATACACAGGACCCCACAAGCAGATCAGGCACCAGGGCGAAGGCCAAACTTACTGAACTCCACAGAGAAAGGCTGACCCGGGAAAGGAGCTTCCCAGCTCTGATGCCAAAACATCTGTCTGGATGGTACCGATTCCAGCCCGCCCGCCCCAGGCCACACGATGTCCCCGGGGTGTGCATCACCAGTTGTCCACTGGAACTTCTTGGGCCAAGACGGCAAATAGGAAGCCAAGCGAAAGAGCACCCAGAGGCAGCCAGCCATGATGCGCTATAGGGAGCCAGAGGTTGTCTCCAGTCCCTGGAGGGGCCGGGAGGGGTTGGGGCGGGTGTCTGGGGGGCTGGGCCTGCCCCCCAATCCCAGCTCTTAAGTTCTCCCTCTAAACCCTCTCCTGCATTCTCTCTCTCAGGCTGGAAGAACAACTTTTCAGGAATTCTCCTAAACAGTGGAGGGGCTGGCGGAGGAGCGGCAGCGCACAGCCAGGGAGAGAGAAAAGGCTGCCTGGGTAGCCTCATTTTATCAGGGTCAAGTCTAACTCCAAACGGGAATATACAGTTTTCCAGGATACACTGAATCAAATGGAAAACAATGGGGGCAGGCAGGAAATGGAGTTGCTGGTTAAAGAGAGTATACCCTGTGCTTTTTCTCAACTGCTCCGATGGCCTTGGCCTTGTTGGAGGGATAGGCTTCTACCTAACCCCCGCCCCTTCCAAACAGAGGACACCCGGCCCCCCCCACGTTTAAACATGATGACTTCTCCAGGGCCGGCCCGGGGTTGGCTGAATTCCAGGGGCAAGGTGCGTTTCAAAGGCAGAGCCGGGCCGGGCCCACATTGCCCACATTCGGGGTGTCAGCCTGTCTCAGATCAAAGGTAAGTCAGCTCCACACTGGCAACCACAAGCGTTTCTATGAAATGGTGTTCTGCCCTTTGTGCTGCGCCTTTGATCTCCGCAGGAATTTACAAACATTAATTAATGAGGTGGCCAGGGATACCTGTCAGACAGGCACCCAGGGAAACTGAGGCGTCATTGAATAGCCTGAGGGGCCACCCAGGTAGCTGAGCCAAACCCAAGAAAGAGTTCAGAGCCCATCTGGAAGCGCTCCCTCTTGCGGCGGGCGGACCCGCCCTCCGCCACTCTCTTTCCTGCGGGTCGTGGGGCTCAAACAGCCTTCAGCATTCAGACTGGCCTCAAGCTCCTGCCAGGCTAGCAAAGGTCAAGGAGGCCCCGCCTCTGTCTCTCACCCACAGAAAAGCTCCCCCAGAGATAGCTCTGTAAAGGCAGGGTCTGGGATTCTGCTGGGTGCCCTGTGCCCCAGAGCCCAGGGTAGCACATATGCAGCTCTCCGCCGCCACGCCTGGCTCTTCTCCGCTCCATGCTACCAAGCCACCCAGTGAGGGCTGGGTTCTGTGGGAGACAGACTCATTTCCCTCTCCCAGGGGCAAGGGAGGCCTTCAAGAGGCAAGCCTGGGGGCAGCCAAGCAATGAGCTGCTGTGAGGGGGCACCAGGTGACAAGGGCTGGGGCCCCCACTTCTCTCATTCAGAGGATGGTTTCTAGGGAGCCAGGATATTCTCATCAACTCAGTTCTGAGCTTCCCAGGTACTGCCTGGGAACCTGTCTCAGCCCCAATCCACAACCCTGGCCACAGAAAGACAATTGGTGTGCTGGAAGCATGGACGCATCTTAGGCCTTGCATATCATCAGGCCTTGCAGAATGAATGAAGAGCCAGTAAATGAGTTCATGAATGAATCATCTAATCTAACTCTGATCATCTGGGTTTAAAAAGGGGCCTAGAAAAGTTAAGCGTGACCTAAGTTAAGAAGCAAATGCAAGGCTAGGTCCCAGACTGCTCAACTTGAGCTTTGGAGGCTCCATCCGCCAATGGTTACGGGTCACCTGGGTCCCCCAACCTAAGTAAGGAGTGTTCCCAACAACACCCCCCCACTCCAAGCCATTCTTCAAACTTTTCTGACCATTAGATACAGGACACCAGAAGCAGAGCCCACAGAGCGATCTCCCCCAGAATCCTCACCCCATGGACTAAGATCTCAGTCTCACAGCCTGCTTTTACTCCTGATGTGATAGGGTCGGGGGGCGGGGTGGGGGTGGGGGCGTCCTGACTTCTGAAAGCCTCAAGTCACAGCCACCCTGCTCCTACATTCAGCCATATCTAACACTCCTTCCCAGAAGACCCTGCTGGCTTCAGACCACCCAGCACCCAGGTCTGCAAAAGTCAGGCCCTCCCAGGCTCCAGTGCAATGGCTTGAACCACAGCAAAGTGGAGTTCCCAGACCTGCTGGTCCTCCAAAGACTGCAGAGGTGCCAGGCCCCAGACCCTTCCCACCACCTCTGCCCAAGCTGGAGACTTCACAGAAGAGATCCCTCAGTTGTGCCACTGCTTAAGATTTTAATTTATTCTTTTTGTTTTTATTTTAGGGCCACAGCCACGACACATGGAGGTTCCCAGGCTAAGGGTCAAATCGGAGCTGTAGCTGCCGGCCCACGCCAACAGCCACAGCAACACCAGATCCGAGCCGCGTCTGCAATTTACACCACAGCTCACGGCAACGCTGGATCCTTAACCCACTGAGCGAGGCCAGGGATCGAACCTGCGTCCTCATGGATGCTAGTCAGGTTCGTTTCCGCTGAGCAACGAGGGGAACTCCCAACTGCTTAAGATTTAAATAGTTGTCCACCATAAATCTCATGGCTGGTTCTCACCTAGTAACCCAAGACCAAAAATTCAACCTCAGGCTCAGAATGTAAGCGGCTGACCCGAATTCCCCAGCCAACTACTCTCCCCTGTACAAGGTGAGGATAAAAGCCAGGGGCAGCACCCCATCTGCCTGCGTGTCTGACCTCAACGCCCCGGGCCGCAGCAGCCTGCGAAACCAGGCCCGGGCCTGGCTGCCCTCCAAAATGTCAGGAGCGTCCCACCGCGGGGGCTTTGCTTGTTAGCACCTTCAAGTCCTTGAAACAAGGGTGATTTTTTTCATCGCCTTTTTTTTTTTTGGTTTTGTTTTGGGGTTTCTATTTTGGGTTTGGGGTGGTTTTTTTTTTTTTTTTTGCTTTTTTTGGGGGGATGGTTTTGTTTTACACCTAAATATTTTGGGGTGAGTAACCAGCTGTCTGAGTTTCCGATTGGCAGGTGAATCACTTCCTATTGGCTGATCTGGAGAACTTTTTTTCTCCCCCTTGGAAATGGCACATTCCTGTCTTTGTGGCTTCTCTGTTTACACACATTTTGCTACCTAATGTCAACACTTGCTAATGAATAAATATATCACTCCACTCACTGAAAATGAGGTCCTGGCCCCAGAGGGCGACTGCCTGAATCCAGTGAACAGATCTGTCCCTCTGTCTCTGCAGGAAACCCAAGAGAATGTGGTCCTTTTCTTTGCTCAGGTTTTAGGAGGCTTCTCGGATCGTTTCCCCCTAGCCGTCTTTACCCCTGAGGCCAAGGTGACTGGCCTCTCTTTCTCTCTCTTTTAAGGAAAACCTCCAAAACTGAAGACCACGAAAAGAAAAGCCACAATGGGACAGAGATGGCCCCTTGGAGAACGAAAGTTCATAAAAGAATTCTCGAGTCTTGATGCCAAAAACCCAGTCAAGTTACATTCTTGGAGAAAACAGAGCTTGGTAATTTCGGTTAACGTTTGGTACAAACACAGAGCTGGTTATCTCCTCATTAATGACCATTTATCTAGTGTTTTGTAAATCGAAAGCAAAATATCACATGCTCTGCAGGCCACTTATTAGACAAGCACCAGGCAGGCAGCAACGCCTTGCACGACTGGAGGCAGCGTGGAGTCGGGGAGGGCTGGCTGCAGAACCTGGGCTTCATTTAAGTATTTAATTTATGACAACGCCCCAGCAAAACTTTTAATTAGTGGAGGGAAAGGCCCAACAGCCAAAACTTTGGAGGCAGAAGGACTCGTAGAATTCCAAGAGTAAAAAGGGGCCCAACCCTTCACTCTTCCGTCTCGCAGAACCTTGGCAAAATAAATGTCACAAGCGTTGCATTTTTCAGGCTCCAGTACAGACCAAAGTTACAAACCACACTTTCAAACAAATGGACTTCTCGCTGTTAGACGGGGCTCTAGGACACAGGGGCCCATCCTAGTGGTCACCCCGAGTCCCAGCTTTGCAGACCCCCCCTCCCTTGGCACTGGGAGTCCCTGCACTGCCAGCCAGAAGTTGAAAGCAGACAACCGCAATGGGGCTGGTGCCAGTCTCAAGTGCGGCTTCTGCCCTGGCCCCACGCCATCCGGTGACAAAGCAACAGGCAGGCAGAGCTATGCGAAAAACTTTCAGAGCCCCCACCAAGAATTCTGAGGAAACCAGGAAGGGATGGGCCTGTTGCCTTTATGTCTTAAAGGTTCGAATTCTCTTACCCGAAAGACCTCTCTGTGCCTTTTTAAAAACCATCTTCCCTCCCACCGAGTTATCCATTTTTCCCACTGATCCTTCTGGCATGCATAAAGTCTCCAACGTTTCCCATCAACCCGTACTCTTTGGCTCCCAAGACACTTCTGCGTGGATCAAACTCCACGTGTTTAAAAGCTGAGCCAACTTGCGTAACAGAGTGCAAATACATGAAAAAAGGAACGAAATGTAAAGCATATCTAGGAAACATCTTTGAAAAAAAGGCAAACGTACGTACATAATACTATATATATACACACACATAGTATCTCCAGGTTCAGACACAACAAAAACAGAAAAAAAAAAATCCACCAAACTTCCCACAGGGGAAACCTATAACCACCTCGGGACAAGCCCAGCGTCGCCCCAAGCCGCTGCCTAGACATAAAAAATGCGAGTTCTAGAGACTCCGTTTCTAACCTAAGATAGGAAGGATATTTTTAAAAGCATCTACTCACCAGTTGGTTTGAGAAAATCCATCGGGTATCTGGAGTAAGGAGGAGGGGGAGACTCTGGAATTAAAAAAGAAAGAGAAAATAAAGGCCGAGCCATGAGAAAGAGAGATAGAAACTTATGATAACAGAGGCATTCTTTTAGCCCAACTGTTTGTCTTAGCTGTGGGGGTTGGAGGCAGGGCCGCGAGGCGGTGATTGCCTTGATATTTAGCTGTCAGATAAACAAAAGAGGCCGCCTGGCGCCAGCCTCGGCGCTCCGCTCCTGCACGTCTGCGGCCGCCGCCGCTGCCGCCGCGCTCAGCCGGCCCGGCTGGAAACCACCGGCTCTACCGGGGCCGCGCACTTCACAGTTCACAGGGCGGGGGGCGACCCAGCCCCCTCCCGGTCCCAGAACTTCAGATCCCGCTCCCGCCGCCGCCGCGCCCCTCCTTCGGCCCCGACCCGTCCCCAAAGGGGTGCAATTCACCTCCGCCACCGCAGCTCCTCTCCACACCCGCGCGGGGGAACACGGGGGGCTCCCCTCTCCCAGCCCCCCCCCGCGAGGTGCACCCCAAGTACGCCGGTGAACTTGGATCTGTGGGAGCCCCGGGTGCACCCCGCCCCCACGCAAATATGTAGAGAAAAGGGAAGCAATGTAGGAGGCTGAGAGAATAAAGCCTGGGAGGCTGGGGTCTCAGCAAAGAGGCCCAGGCCCCAGCGCTGTTAAGGGGCAGCGTCGTCAGGGAGGCGCTGGGGCCCGACCCTCCTGCAGTCAATAACTGTGCTTTCCTGCGCAGTTAGAAAGGAAAACGCAGGGGGCACCCAACTTCTTCTGACTGCTTGTCCTCTTCCACCCTGGGCTGGCAGAGTTGAAGGCAGATATCCAGCACGGCCTCCCATCCAAACTCTCTTCGCCCCCAAACCCAAAGCTGCTCCGGGCAGAGCACTTTCCCAGCCACTTGTGCCCGACAGGACTCTCCTTCTTTACTTAAGGAGCAGAGACGTTCCAGCCTTTACAACTGCTTCTCCCAGCCTTCCTTGGCGGGCTTGGACCGAATCCAACTCGGCCACACACCTCAACGCCTTTCCGGGTGCAGGGGAGGCGTGACCCCCCCAACACACACACACACACACACACACACTTTTCTCTGCAACCCTTGGTTGATCCGGAAACGAGGGCGTCTAATTTTTAACCCCCTGTCTTTGGAGTATGTACATGAGCAGTGCCCAGAGCCCCGCTTGGGGGGAAAAAAGGAGGAAAAAAAAAACCTGTAAGGGAACCCCCAGGGAATGCCTTTCCAGTTTCCCCCTAGTCCCTTCTCTACCTTTGTCCCTCTAGTCTCCTCCCAGGAGGGGCTGTACTCTCCCCTCCGGCGAGGTAGCTACACAAACACACCGCCCAAGGGGGCTTTTCTTCCACCACTTGAGCGCCCAGGGGAGGGGTGGGTGGGCGCAGCACAACTTCTTACCTAGTTCGCAGAGTCGGCTAAGGTGATGGGGGTTGCAGCACACCAGCTCGGGGTTGATCTTCCCGTAAGATTCACAGCAACACAGCCTCTTGACTTCCGAGGAATGCCTGAGATCCGGCCACCTGAACACTTTGCACAGCAGGAGGGGGAGCGAGTAGGACGAGGGCGGCTGCGCGGGCTGCGAGCCGGCAGGCGCCCCCAGGCCCAGCCTGCAGTCCAGGCGGCCGGGCAGCAAGAGGCACGCTGTGCGCGTACCGCCGCGGGACTCCACGGCCTGGAGCAGCAGCTCCAGCTGCCGTTCCTTCAGTTTCTTGAGCACCGAGTGCGTGAGCGCCTTCAGATCCGCCTCGGCGCCCCCGGCCGCGCCGGCGCCCGCGGCTGGGGGGTGGGGATGGTGGTGACCTTTGGCACCTCGCACCGCCTTGCCCAGGCAGCAGCCAGCCCTGCCTGCGCCGCCGCCACCAGCCCCATGTGCCTGGCCGTCCGTCGCCCCTTCTCCCCGCAGCTCGCCTCCTCCTCCGCCTCCCCACGCGCCCTCCTCCTCGTCCTCGCCGCCGGGCGCACGGCTCCTCCAGAGACGCCGGACGAGCGCAGATCGTTTGGTCCTGAACATGCGGGGCGAGGAGGCGAGGAGAAAAGTCGTTTGCCGGCTAAGGAGCGAACATGACCTCCGCACACCATGAAGAAGTCGGGCGCCGAGTTGGGGCAGCAGGCGCAGGCGACAACAGCAGCAGCAGGGGCCCGGGCAGGAGCGGCGGCGGCCCGAGGGGCGCTCCGTGGCATGCGCCAGTCTCCCGGAGGCCGGGGGGCGCGCGGGGGCCCGGAGGCGCCCGCCGGGGCTCGGGGGCCTGCGCTCCGGCTGCCCCACCCCGCGCGGCCCGCGCCGCGCGCTGCTCTCGGGCCCCGGCGCACCCCGGAGGAACGCGGCCGCCGCTTCCCTGGGGGCGGCGAAGCCTACCCGGGTCGGCGCCTCCCCAAAAAGAGGCCCCCCCGCAGCGGCTCCCGAGTGTCGGGCTCGCCAGCCTTGGCTTCCTACATGGAGGATCCGCGGGGGCAAAAAACGAAAGGCGTTCGGCTGGGCTGCCGGAGGGAGGAAAAAGCCTCTTTCCCCCTTCCTAAGCAACTTAATTTGGGGGTGGGGAGAAAGAGGCAATTAAAAAAAAAAAAAAGCAGGCACGCGATTTATTTTTTTCTTCTATATCCTTAGTAACCGGATCTCCTTGAATTCCGTGCACACGAAGACTCGGGGGAGGGGGCCGAGTGGACTTCACCCCGCATGAGATGTTTGGCGAAATAAGGAGGTTCTCTCAAAATCTAAGAACCAAATGCGCAAAGCCCAAAATGAAAAACACCGCCTCCTCGCACCCCGGAGGTCTGGGGGCGTCCGACTAAAACTGGGGTTTAAAAAAAGAAAATGTTTACAAAGTAGAATAAGACGTTTGAGGGGTGGAAAAAAGGTATCCACGAGTTACATCCCCCCTTTTCCTTGCAGAGCTCCGCTGGTCTTCCTCTCCTTTTCTTCGGCCAAAGCCGTATATATTTTTTTAATCCACAGAAAGCTTTGGCTAGGCTGTTTCAATCCTTCGCGTCTGGGTGATTTGGAGGAGTCTCTGTTCTTTCCTCCTGCGCTCCCGGGGGCCCTGGTCCTCGGCGGGGACTTCCTCGGCGCAGGCGGGGGCGCAGGGGCAGAAGATGCTGCGGCGGCGGCGGCGGCTGCGCCCCGCGGGGCTGACAGCGCGGGGGAGGGCGGCGCGGCGGCCGCGGCGGACCCCTGGCGGGTCGCGCGCTCTCGCCCTCTGCTTGCTAGCGCGGGGGCCGCCGGTGTCCCCCCGCCCGGGCCGCCGGGGCTACCCTTATGGGCTGCTCGCCCCGACAACGCTGCGTCGGCTAGAGGCCCCGGTGTCCCTCACGCCGCCTTCTCCTCCGAGACTCTCCTCGTCGCGCTCGGGAGCCTCCTTGTCCCCCGTCCGCCCTCTCCTGGCGCTCGAGTCCTTCTGCCGCCGCCGGGGGCTCGCCGCGCCGCACTCAGGGACTCCTGGGCCGGGCGCTCGGCAGCTCGGCGCCGGCGGGCTGGCTCTGTCTCGGGCAGCTCTCTCCGGCGCGGCGAGCGGACCGAGCACGGCGCCCGGCTGGCTCGGCTGGCGCGGTTCGAGGACAGGCTCCTCCTTGCGCCGAGCAGGCGAGCGAGTGTGCCCGGGGCTCGCCGCCTCCTGCAAGGCCTCCCGCCCCCGCCCCCT
>PVHT020000284.1:783217-838666 GCA_004024745.2 Catagonus wagneri | reverse complement strand
CCCCCCCCGGGCCCTCTGCTCTGCTGGTTCCACTGCGCAGTGGCGCGCCCGGCTCCGGCCTCGTCACGTGGTCGTCTAGACACCCTGTCGCTTTAAAAAAAAAAAAAAAAGCGATTGTGTTTCGCAAACAACAGATCGGGTTTCTAAAAGCTATTTCTCCCCCCGTTTCCCCCCCCGCTACCCCCACCCCCTCCCTGGTCTGCCGGGGGGTACTATTGGGGGGGCGAATAACGGTGGGGAGCAGAGAAGCTCCTAGAATCGACTGAGAACTGGCAGAATCCGGGGAGAAATGGGAAGACCCAAGAGCACCGATTGCGTTTCGCCGGCGAGTTTTTGGAGCGGAACAAGCGGGTCGATGGCCGGATTTAGACCCAGTCAGAGGAGCTTTGCAGTGGCTGTCCCGTGCGCGCTCGCGCTAACGTTTCATTCATTCGTTTTGTCTTAAAGGCCCTGGCGACATCCCCTGGACCCCGCGCGGGAGGGAAGGGGGAGGAGAGCGCTGTCTGTGTTTAAAAGACATTTACACCGGACTGGACCGAAGCCCTGGGAAGTGTGCGCTAGAGGGAACAGCCGGGCCGCGGAGGGCGGGGAGGCGGCGCGAATGTGACCTCAGCGGCGGCCGCGCGCTCCCTCCCGCCCTCTCCCGCTCCGGGCTCGGGTTTCTAGGACTGCCTGGAGAAGTGTGTCTTGTGCAAATCTCTGGAATGCATTTGGCTGGCTGACGAGTTGCGAGGGGCAGTATCCTGGGGGCGGGAGCGGGAGCGGGGGCGGGGGTGGGGGTGGGTGTCGCCCTCCCGCCGCGGGCAGGTTTCCTCCGGAGCCCGGAAGACCTTCGCCACCCCGCCTCCCCGCGCGGGAAGGTTACCTTCCGAGCAGACCTGCCTAGGGCATGCATATGCATGCGGGGCCTGTTTCTGCGCCCTCCTCGGGCCCGGTAGCTTTCAAGGTGCTTAGAGTGAGAGAGTTTATCCCCTTACCCCAGGTTTTAGAAGAGCATAGACCCAGCTGGCAAATTACTGCATGGAAATGGGTAAGGCATTGGTAGGGCAAAGGACCAGATTAGGTTTACTGCATGAAAGCTGTTGGTACTCGGAAAAATAATGATTTAAATATGTAGCCGTCAGTATTGATGAGGCCACGGAGCTGGTATGGTGGTCTAACCTCACGTCTTATTCAGTGAAATAAGATTTTTTTTATGTAAGTAGTTTAGAATTGTAAGATCAGGACGACAACGAAACTCATTGGGGATTTTCACAAATCTTTAGAAAAGTTGAAATGGACTGTTTTCATTTTCCCAGCTAAATTATGCTCCTTGGGCGGGGGGGGGGGGGGAGGAAGGAATAGGTGAATCTTAGCTTTACACCTCAGCCCTTTCTCCTCCAACAAATTAAAAGGTGTCTGCAGGCCATAGATGCTTAATAAATATTTAGGAATCAACACAGTCAGATAGGCATTTGAACCACTCCCACCAAATCCACCAAGAGCACCTTTGGAGAGACAAATGTGAGAACAAATCATGATCATCTCTAGGCAGGAGACCCTGAAGCTCATTGACCTAGAAGACCCAGAGACAGAGAGGGGAAGCAGTGCAGAAACAAGTGGGACAAGGCAGCAGCTGGCACTCTAAACATTTACATTGTAAGCCACAGAGGCTGCAATTGTCTAAGATTATAATTTTGTTACAAATAAAAATATTGCTTGTTGAAAAGGGCATTGAAAACGTGTGTGTATGCGCGTGCGCAGGTTTAACTTTTAAAACAAGCAGCCTGCAAGGATAGCAGCAGAGAAAACTCAGGAGAAAATGACTCTGGGTGATCCCACCATCATGCGCAGGGAAAGACAAAAGAGTCAGAAATGGATTTTTTTATTTATTTGTTTATTTGGGGGGGGCGAGGCTGTGCCTGAGGCATATAAAAGTTCTGGGCCAGGGATCAAGCCCATGCCACAGCAGTGACCCCGACGGCTGTGGTGACAATGCCAGATCCTTAACCTACTGCACCGAGGGAGAACTCCAGAAATGGGATATTTTGTAGCATCTGGGAAATGTATAATACACTCACTTCAGGAAGGCTGAGAGGACCAAACTAGAAGTCAGACAGCCTGATTCCTGGCTGGGACTCTGCCACTCACTGGTTAAATAACTTGTACTAGTGGTGATCCTCATGTTAGTCAAGTGCTTGGCAAGGATTAAAAAGCTTTCTGGGCAAGTTTCCTGCCCTCTCGCAGGGTCCCCATTCCCTGTCTCTGCCCTGGGCCTCACTAGAAGGCCGCTTTCCTCCAAAGGGTAGACCAGGCTGCAACGTGACAGCAAAGACTTCACTAAGCAGTGAAAACAGAAAACATCCTGCTAATTCAGTTTTTGGCTAAATGGGGAGTCTGGAGACTCTGGGAAATCCGGCCAATGGTGCTAACACTGTGGAATGAGAGGCCGGAACACACACAGGGCAGGTAGATTTAGTGGGCGTTTCAGGAGTTGCATCTGACGTCACTACTTGTCCGGGCGGAACATGCATACACTTGCAAAGATATGTTCCCATATAGTGTAATTGTGGGTGTTTTAATTCAGGCGTCACCCCTGTCTTGCCCTCTCTCGTGGCTTTCCTCCTCCATTTTACTGCCCTAGGTAGACAAGGGCTGGGCAAGTAGCTACAGCGGTTGGTGCTGCTTTATAGCTCGCTGGCAACCCCGAAGCAGTTAACATCCGAGCCTCCTGAGAGCCTGCCCCCAGCCCACTGCATTCTTATTCCTTTCCTTTCCAAGAAGGAAGCTGGACCGTAGAGGGACTCCTGGCTGGCTGGTGTGCCTAGAAAGGGAGTTCCTTTCCTTTCTAGAGGCAAAAACGAGACCCACAACAAGCACCCCCTTTCAGACTATTCCTATCCTTAAAAAAAAAAAAAAGTTTAGGACTTCACCAAACTATTGTGAATGAGTTTGATTCTAATCATTTGCTGGCAGGGAATATGGAATAAAATATCTCATTTGCAGTTGTTTATTTCCTGTTGTGGCTTCTATTTTCATCTTTTAGTCACTTTGGTGATAGTAATCAAACCTTAATCATGGTGCGGCCACAAGTCACAGAGACCAAAATAACTTGCAGCAGAGCTATGACAAACAAGGATGGAGTCAGCTAAAGACCTGGCTACTTAATCACTGGTCCCTGACACCCAAAGGACCGCGGGGGCCGCCATCTGACTGACTGCTGGCTAAGCATCTAGGGGAGAGAGGAAGCTGGAGGGAAATCCCGTGCCAAGTCCCCTGGTCTAGAGCAGTCAGGGCCCCAGGGTGCATGAGGAAGGAGACAGCATAGTGCACAGGAAGTGGAGGAGAAGCAGGTGAACCCAGAACGGTCCACAACTGCCTGGGGGGAAGTTTCAATGAAAGAGAAAGAGGAGGGCAAAAAAGAGAACCTTCAACCACAAGCAACTCTAAGCAAAAGCTCAGATAAATAAATAAGCCAGCCCTGTCCAGGGAAGACAGGATTCTTCCTTTCAATACTTCTCTCATTTACAGAGGTTCCTGGAAGAGAAGGGCAGAGAGACACCCCAGAGTGCATGCAGGTGTCGTTGGTGGGACCAAGGTCAAGGGGTGGGGCAGGAACAAGGCTTTTTCCTTGCAGAAGCTGAAAGAAGAAACGACGGAAGAGGCCACAAAAGTGTTGGAAAATCTCGACATCTCTTGCACAACCGTCCCCTGAAAAATGTGTGAGTGAGCCCTAAAACCATCCTGAACTGGCAGCAATACAAATGGAAGTGATGGTTCATGAAAGGAAGAGGGCATGAGTGAGGCTGATGTGACAATCAGCACTTCTTGGCTTATCTTAGAAGAACAAGAACGTAAGTGAATGAAATGCATCTAATTCACAATCAAATAAAGATGCTCTAAGCCCTGACTCATCAAATATTCTTGTATTACAGACATGCTGTCAACTGATCTGTAACATTTGCCAGGTGGCTGTCCCGGGCGCTCAACTAGGTACCGGGGGCTAGAGGAGGAAGGGAAGAATGAGACGAATGTTCTTATGAAACAGACAAGAGAAACATCTAGAAAAAGTAAAGATCTAAGACAACGGAGGCATTCGAATATATAGTCAGGGAGTTCCCTTTGCGGCTCAGTGGGTTAAGAACCTGACTAGTATGCATGAGGATGTAGGTTCGATCCCTGGCCCCACTCAGTGGGTTAAGGATCCAGTGGTGCCGTGAGCTTGGTCACAGATGCAGCTCGGATCTGGTCTTACTGTGGCTGTGGTGTAGGCTGGCAGGTGAGCTTTGATTCAACGCCTAGCCTGGGAACTTCCATGTGTCTCAAGTGTGGCCCTAAAAAGGCTATATATATATATAGAGAGAGACTATATATATATATATATATATATATATATATATATATATAGTCAAAGAGATAATCTCCTCCAGGGAGGGCCACTGGGTGGCTGAAGAAAACGGCTGGGGAGGGAAGTTTTCACTGGACATAACTTTTTGTACCTTTTGAATTTTGCCCCACGTGAATGTGTTACTTATTCAAAAATATAAAGATTTAAAGTTTGCTTTTTTTTTAATTCCCTGCTCATTTTTCTCATTTCCTGAATTTCACTGTTCTGATGTCCTTGTAGAAAAGAACGAGTTGGCGAGGTCCCATGTGGAAGTGAGGCTGCAGACAGGGTCTGTCTCTCTGTGGGGCTGTTACTACAGGAAGGCTGATGACAACAGAGGCCAGTGTGTCATTCCCAGACTGAAAGGGTGGAGGCTGCCTTGTCATGATCCTGGCAAGAGGCAGTGAGGAAACAGGCCCGTCCTAATCAAAAGTCACTCTAGATATCAGTCAGGTGCCAGTTCTAACCTGGAGAGGAGAACGTCACAAACACAAGGAGCCTGCCCCATCTGAGAGAATGAGCTCTGTGCTTTGGGGAACAGAGCTGTGTTCACATGATTCTCAATCCATTTAGCCAGCATTGATTCAAGAAGTGGTTCCAGGTACCAGGCAGGACCTTTGAGGCATGTAAAAGTATATTAGGAGTTCCCTGGTGGCCTAGTGGTTAAGGACCTGACATTGCCACTACTGTGGCTCTGGTCACTGCTGTGGCTCAGGTTCAGTCCATGGCCCGGGAACTCCTGCATGTCATGAGCATGGCCAAAAAAGTAAAATACAAAAGTGTGTAAAATTGCTTTTGTCCTCAAAAAGTGCATAATCTAGGAGTTCCCGTCGTGGCTCAGTGGTTAACGAATCCGACTAAGAACCATGAGGTTGCGGGTTCGATCCCTGGCATCGCTCAGTGGGTTAAGGATCTGGCGTTGCCGTGAGATGTGGTGTAGGTCACAGACACGGCTCGGATCCCACGTTGCTGTGGCTGTGGCGAAGGCCGGTGGCTACAGCTCCTGTTAGACCCTAGCCTGGGAACCTCCATATGCCGTGGGTGCGGCTCTACATAAAGGAAAAAGACAAAAAAAAGACAAAAAAAGTGCATAATCTAAAATTATATGATCCACTCGACTATTAGATTCATATAAAAATGATATAAATGAACTATATACAAAACAGAAATAGAACCAGACATAGAAAAGAAACCTGTGGCTACCAAGCAGTTGGGATTAACATATAAACACTACTATATACAAAATAGATAATCAACAAGGACCTACTGCACAGCACAGGGAACTATACTTAATATTTTGTAATAAACTATAAGGGAAAAAAGCCTGAAAAAGAATATGTGTTTATATACATATATGTTTGTATAACTCTATCACTTTGCTGTATGCTTGCAACTAATACACCATTGTAAATTAACTATACTTCAATTTTTGAAAAAAATTTCAATTTTCTACAAAAAAAAGAAGGGCTTAATCTAGGAGAGGGCTAGAAATATGAAAACAGCCACCCCTCAGGAATGAAACAACAGGAGTTCCCGTTGTGGCTCAGTGGTTAATGAATCCGACTAGGAACCATGAGGTTGCGGGTTCGATCCCTGGCCTTGCTTAGTGTGTTAAGGATCTGGCGTTGCCGTGAGCTGTGGTGTAGGTCACAGAGACGTGGCTCAGATCTGGCATTGCTGGGGCTCTGGCGTAGGCCGGCAGCAGCGGCTCCCATTCGAGGGTTGGGGGTGTCTCAGAAAATCTCCCAAAGGAAGAAATATTGAGGAATAGATTGGTTGAGTTGACAGCCAGGCAGCGGTGCTTATGAGAAGAACAATCCAGAAAACATGAAGAGAGAAACAATGGGCATTTTTCGGTCATCCTCAGCTAACTTGTGACTTTGACTTGTGACTTGTCTTTTAAGTTTACCTGCAGACACTCTTCAGCCTCCAGGGGGTCACGGAGGGAGGCCAGGCCTCTGCCAGTGGGTGTTGGGGGGAGGGGGGAGGGAGGGAATATCTCCTTAGGAATGAAGTTTCCTCTTATAGAAAGAAATCGCTGGCACAACACTACATTATCTATTGTCGCAGCAAAGTTTCTCCTCCAACAACTGGGAAAATCTCTGTGATCGGCCACTCCTCAAATCAATAGTCAGGCCTTGCCTATGGCAAACTTCTTCCTGTCAGGAAATGAGGCCAGTTTTAACACCAGTGGAAGGAAAGTGCCTCCAGCATGAAGCTGGCCTGTAACAGCCCAGGAATGGGGGTGCTTAGATAATGGCTTCAAGTGCCAACAAGAAAAATTACAATTCGCTATTGCAGTACAGGGAGACCTAGAGTGTGGCAGATTCCCACAGACACTAAAAAAAGGGGTGGGGGCTTTAAATGGAGTTCTCTGGTGGCTCAACAGATTAAGGATTCAGCATGGTCATTGCTGTGGCTGGGGTTTGATCCCTGGCTTGGGAACTTCCATGTGTCTTGGGTGTGGCTAAAAAAAAATTGATTTTAAGACAGCAAAACAAGGAAATAAATGTTGAGCCTAACTCAGAGTCACCCTGATGAGACCTGCTGTCACCCCCACAGTAGCTGTGCCACAGACAGGGTCTTCATTTGGATAATCAAATGGCCCCGAAGTCCCTGGTCATATTGGGCTACCCTGAGCCTTCAGTGCCTTCTGATTTTTTTCCCCCCTATTTTTCTCTTTCCCACTCCCCTGCCAAAAGTCATAAAAGGACGATTTTGGTACTGAATTCTGCCTAGTAAGTATCGGTTAACACCTTAGTGACTAGACATCCTGTTCATGGTGAATCAGAACTGGGCAGCCAGCGGAAGGGGTGATGTTTTGTCTGTCACAGAGCAGAGTCAAAGGTGACCACACACGCTGCCCCGGCACATCCTGGGACCCACCAAAGAGGCCTGGCCCCAGGAATGACGGCCAAACTGTTTCCACTGTGAGGACCTGGGGAAGCAGGCAGGACCCCAGCCCAGTTTTCAGATTAACTAGACTTTTCTGCCATTACTAGCCGCAAGGCTTTATTTAGGAAAGCCGTTTCCGTAGTCTGTCTGCCTTCCTCATACAACAAACACTGAATTAACAACGTCTCGTGCTAGACTCGACGAGAGGCTCAAGGGACAAAGCCTTCACCACGGGGTTGCTGGGACGAGGCTCGGGCACACCGGACCCCAGGCCGGCACCAGTGCTATGTAAACTACCGGGCATACAGATGCTAATCATGATGATTATCATGGATTCGGAGGTAAGAACCACCCAATAAGCTTCTTTTGCCTAACCTTCCGAGTCTAGGAAATGAATTTTTACAGAGCTAAGTGTCCAAGTGATAGGGTAATGAAGAAGGAAGCCACTCTTTCTAGTGTCTGGGGTGTGGGTGGGTTTTTCTAGGACCAGCTGCGATGCTGTCAAAGAAGCAAGGCCACAATCAGAGTTTAAAGACAAACTAATAAGCCTGGAAAATCTTTTTCTTAGAATGAGAACACAATATGAAGCGTTTCCAGTTCTTTCTTGTGTCCTAGAAATGACTCTGATAGTAATCAGGACAAACAAAACCAAGAAGTGTGAGGGGGTCCACTTACGTGCGGCAGGAGATATCCAAAGCAGTCTTGATCCTGGCTCTCCGGAAGCATGTGGAGGTTCCCAGGCTAGGGGTCAAATCAGAGCTGCACCTGCCAGCCTACGCCGCAGCCAAGGCAACACCAGATCCTTAGCCCACTGAGTGAGGCTAGGAATAGAAACCGCATCCTCATGGATATAGTTGGGTTTGTAACCTGCTGAGCCACAACAGGAACTCCCTGGAAGGGATTTTTAAAGGTTACGTGGCCAAGAGAGTCCTCCCCTCCAGTCAAAACCCCAGAACCCATCATCCATAGTCTAGTTTGCATAATACATTTTCTCAAATGCTAAATTATTCCATACTTGGGAGTTCCCATTGTGGCTCAGAGGATTAAGAATCCAGTTGGTATACATGAGGATGCGGGTTTGATCGCTGACCTCACTTAGTGGATTAAGGATCTGGCATTGCCGTGAGCTGTGGTGTAGTTCACAGATGCAGCTCGGAGTTGCTGTGGCTGTGGTGTAGGCTGGCAGCTGCAGCTCCCATTTGACCCCTGGCCTGGGAACTTCCATATGCTGCACCTGCGGCCCTAAAGAGCAGAAGAAAAGAAAAGAAAAGAAAAAGTCCCAAAGCTGACAAATTACTGCCTAAAGCCCAAGGAGGAATTCCCCTGTGGCACGTCAGGTTAAGAGTTCAGCATTGTCACTGCAGTGGCTTGGGTCACTGCTGTGGCACGGGTTCAGTCCCTGTCCCAAGAACTTCCATGTGCTTTGGGTGCAGTCAAACAATAAACAAATAAATAAACCTAAAACAAAAACGAAAACAAAACAAAACAAAACAAAAACTCAAGGAGAGACTCTCAGACCCAGAGACCTTGGAGGAATCTAAATACTTTCTTTTTCTTTTCTTTTCTTTCTTTTTTTTTTGTCTTTTTGCCTTTTCTAGGGCCGCACTCACCACATATTGAGGTTCCCAGGCTAGGGGTCTAATCAGAGCTGTAGCGGCCGGCCTACACCACAGCCACAGCCATGTGGGATCTGAGCCGTGTCTGCAACCTACACCACAGCGCACGGCAACGCCGGATCCTTAACCCACTTTGCGAGGTCAGGGATCGAACCCGCAACCTCATGGTTCCTAGTCGGATTCGTTAACCACTGAGCCACAGCGTGAACTCCTTCTTTTCTTTCTTCTTTTTTCTTTTTTTTTCCTTTTTTTTCTTTTTATGGCTGCACCTGAGGCATATGGAGATTCCCAGGCTAGGGGTCAAATTGGAGCTGTAGCCGCTGGCCTATGCCACAGCAAGGCCAGAGATCGAACCTGTGTCCTCACGGATGCCAGTCAGATTCGTTTCCACTGAGCCACAACCGAAACTCCCTAAATACTTTACTAAAGAAAAAGTTACAGCAAAATCAAGGGACATAATTCAAAATCTCACTTATTTTCTCCCCTCCCCTTCCCATCTGGGGGTCACCACACACATTCCTCACTCTGTGGATTAAGGATCTGGCGTTGCCGTGAGCTGTGGCGTGGGTCACAGATGTCACTTGGATCCTGTGTTGCTGTGGCTGTGGTGTAGGCTGGCCAGCTGCAGCTCTAACAAATCAACCCATTGCCTGGGAACTTCCATGTGCCTCGGTTTGGCCCTAAAAAGCAAAAAAGAAAAGAAAAGAAAGAAAACAAGAAAAGAAAAATGATGGAAAGAAGATTTCCTAAGGTTGCCCTCTTGGTCAGTCGCGCCTCAGGTCCAGAATTCAGCTACCCCTCCATGGACATGGCAGCAATGCACAATTGTCCAAAATGTCTAAAAGAGACAAGATAGCAAATGCTCAGGTAAAAAGAAACAGAAAAAAATAGTCTGGCTCTCCCCAGCTGGCTGACCCTGGCTATTTGTGCAAAGCAGGTGCTCTGTGAGTGAATGAAGGAAGGAAGAGCTGGTCACTCTGTCCTCATTCTGGGACTCATGATCTGAACCCTATAATCACAGGACATGGGGAGAGCAATCGGAATCAAGGAAAAAAGAGCTACTTGGAGGGGTGGTAACCTAGGTCCCGCAGAGCCTCGCGAGTGTTCATGCTTGTTGAATGATGTGCCAAAGACCCAAGGTAACAGAGACAATTATGGTCTTGGGGGAAGCACAAGGTACCCCAGTACTGGAGCCAGAAATGCCATGTTCAGACGTCAACGCTGTCACTGTTACGTGTGTCACATAAGACTTTGATTTCCCCACAGATTAATGGGGATAATAATAATACTTACCGACACAGAGCAGTCTTGAGGTTAAATGAGATGACGTGTGTTAAAGAACACTGCAGAGATGGAGCCACAGAATCACAGTCTAAAGAAACCCCCATCAGGCATTTCGGAACCCAGCTTAGAATAATTTTGTGGTGGCCCTACAAGTGGCCACTTATGTAGGCTGGTTGACCAGAAGACCCTCCATTTGTGGAATTGCTGCTGAACACATTCATGTAGTAAATACAATATATACAAAAATGTGTAGCTCATGTCCATTCCTCTTTTACTCCTCGATTAACAGGAACAATTAAATACAATGTGTGTGTGTGTGTGTGTGTGTGTGTGTGTGGGCGCGCGTGCCACACCCAAGGCACACAGAAGTTCCCAGGCCAGGGATCGATCACAGGCCACAGCAGTGACAACGCTGGATCCTTAACCTGCTGCGCCCCAGGAGAACCCTTCGGTACAATTTGTTGATGAAGATGGTGAGGAAGCTCTCTGACACCAAAATAATCTGAAATTGAGTATTCGTTTAAAATTGCACAGACTCACAAATTTTACTTTTAGAAAAAACAAAAGAAAAAGTGCCCCCTAAAGGCCTAGGAAGGCAGATATAAGCTCCCTCATAAGAGCTCCAGGGTCCTAAACCAGGAGCTGGTTCTGGCCTTTCCCGAGGAGCCCTGGGTTCCGAAATGCCTGATGGGGGTTTCTTTAGACTGTGATTCTGTGGTTCCATCTCTGCAGTGTTCTTTAACACACATCATCTCATTTAACCTCAAGACTGCTCTGTGTCGGTAAGTATTATTATTATCCCCATTAATCTGTGGGCTCGCATGAGCTTTTGCATCTAACAGATTCTGGGCGAAGACAGGGTGGTCGTAGCTACCGGGTGGGGTTAGAGGTCCCCGCCTCCCCCGTGGTCCTCCCCAGATAAGGAAAAGGGGTTTCTCCTGGCACATCAGCCTTCTGGACAGTAGCGCTCCCTCTGAGTGGCTCCCCCAAGTTTCTCAAGCCTCTCCCTCACCCCTTTCCCAGCCCAGCTATCCCCTCTCCCGCCATCCCAGGCTTCAGGGAACACCAGCTCTGCCTTCTGGGAGCCACCGAGGGCCGAGGCCAAGGGAGAGGCTCTGACAATTGCCTGGGTGCTTGCAACTGCCTATCCAAATACACTTTTTTTTTTTTTGGGCTACCCAGCGGCATATGGAGTTTCTGGGTCAGGGATCAGATCTGAGCAGCTGCGGCAATGCCAGATCCTAAACCGACTGTGCTGAAACCAGAATGAACTGAGTCCCAGGGCTGCCAAGTTGCTGCAGATCCCTTTGTGCCACAGCAGGAACTCCCCAGATAGACCTCGGCTGGTCCTCTTTTTTTTTTTTTTGGTCTTTTGGCCTTATCTAGGGCCGCACCCGCGGCATATGGGGGTTCCCAGTCTAGGGGTCTAACAGGAGCTGTAGTCGCCGGCCTTCGCCACAGCCACAGCAACGCGGGATCCGAGCCACGTCTGCAACCTACACCACAGCTCCCGGCAACGCCGGAACCCACTGAGCAAGGCCAGAGATCGAACCCGCAACCTCATGAATACTAGTCGGATTCGTTAACCACTGAGCCACGACGGGAACTCCTTGGCTGGTTCTCTTTTAAGCTGGAGACCCTTAACAGGCACCTACCTCCCTTGGGATGCCAGAGATGGGGCGGCACACCCATTCCCATTCACCCTCTCCACGTGCCATGAATCATACTCATCCTCAAGCGCCACCCACCGTCTCCTAGCATCCCCCCACTGGCTTGAGACAGACATAGAAACAGAGGAGGTGCGGAGTAAATGCCATCCAGCTAGGAAAATACAGTCCCGGAAGGCTCTCAGTAAATGCAAGTTCCCTTCCTCCTCTCTCCAGGTGATGGAGAGGGGCCGCCAGGGGGTATTTCACTCCCTCGATCCAGGACGTTACTGTCTTCTCCGCCTCCACACAGTCTTCCAGTCCAACACTCAATCCCTCATGGAATAGTCCCTTTTTTTTTTTTTTGCAAGTGAACCAAAAATACCTTTATATAAACTATTAACAGATACCTAAATACAATATAGTTTTAAAAATGAAATCATGATATATAGCTGTATTTATAAGTACGCAAATCAAAAGCTATACAACATCAACAGCAAATCCAAATCCAAGTGAAGATATTCCTCTGAATTTCATGCTTCATCGAGCATCAAAAACCACCAATCTTTTAGTTCTTTTCTTGTACATTACTCTGTGTCCACATTCTCTGCATCGGATGGGATCCCTTGATTTTATTTCATTTTCTGTGTGACATTTTCCACAGATATATATCATTGGCTGCTGTTTTGGGGGCTGAACGTCCTTCTGTGTGTCCATTGTTTTCCCTTCCAATCCCAAATCGCCAAACTCCTACCCATGGAACACGGAGAAACTTCCTGAGGCTCCCTCCCTCATGGAATATTCTTGACACTTTAAAGGATCTGGCCAGCATGAAAGCCAATGTGGCTGCATTCTTTAATTCATATTTATTGAGTGTCCCTATTAGGTGCCTGGCAAGCACAGTGTGTTGTGTGTGGCTAAAATATCTATCCTCTTTCTTCTCCAAGAAAGCGCATTCCTGGAGTTCCCGTCATGGCTCAGCAGTAAGGAACCCAGCTAGTATCCATGAGGATGCAGGCTGGATCCCTGGCCTCGCTCACTGGGTTAAGGATCTGGCATTGCTGTGAGCTGTGGTGTAGGTTGCAGACGCGGCTCGGATCTGGCGTTGCTGTGGCTGTGGTGTAGGCTGGCAGCTGCAGCCCTAATTCAGCCCCTAGCCTGGGAACTTCCATATGCCACAGGTGCGGTGCAAAAAAAAGAAAAGAAAAGAAAGAGAAAATAAAGCACATTCTTAGACAATCCAGGAACGCTGACACGCCAAGTAAAGGAACAGCACACTCTGGCAACATCAAGAGTGAGCTGGGAATTAGTGAGCGGACAGAGGCAGTACCTGGAGGTCCCAAGATAAGAACTTGAGTCCTGGGGTCCCAAACCAGCTCTGCCATCTCCAGCAGGGAGCATTACTTGTCTACAGAAATGTGATTGACAGTATCACCCTGCCTGCCTCCTGGGGCTGGGGGTGTTTTGGAAGCCAGGTGAACGCACGTAAGTGACACCCTTTGAAAAGTTTAATACCACCATGCGAATACCAGATGTTTCCTCCCAAATAGCATTCTTGGTGCTTTTCTTGGTAGGCCCCCAAATTGAATGGGATTTAAAAGAACGGAACACTAGGAGGTAAAAATCTGACAAACGCCATATGGCATGAGTTTAGGTTCCGAGGCTCTGATCCAAACTATGGACAAGCTCCTTTAGCCTTTGGTAAATACTAAATATATTCATGTTCAGCTATATGTATGTATCTGTGTAACACACACACACACACACACACACACACTAGGAAGGAATGGAGTCCTTTGAGGGTCACTTTGCAATAACTTGGTGCTGCATATCTGCAAATGTGGAAAACCCTATGCAGGCATGGTATAAATAAATTAGACCACAAGTTACTATAATATAGTTTAAGTGCATAAACCTCAGTTTTTGTTTTGTTTTGTTTTGTTGAATTTTTTTTTTTTTTTTTTTTTTGCACCCACAGAATATGAAAGTTCCCAGGCTGGGGGTCCAATTGGAGTTGCAGCTGCCAGCCTACACCACAGCCACAGCAATGCCACATCTGAGCCTTGTCTGCAACTTATACCACAGCTGACGGCAACACCGGATCCTTAATCCACTAAGCGAGGCCAGGGATCAAACCTGTATCCTCATGGATGGATACTAGTCAGATTTGTTTCCTCTGCACAATGGGAACTCCAAACTTTAGAATTTTAATTTCATACATTCTTGGCATAAATTGGTGTGATCTTTCTGGGCAGCAATAGACAATTTGACTAAGAGGGTTTGAAAAAAAAAAAAAAGTTCTCCTGTGGTTCACCAGGTAAAAGATTCAGCGTTGTCACTGCAGTGGCTCAGGCCACTGCTGTGGCATGGCCTCAGTCCCTGGCTCAGAAACTTCCACAAGCTGCAGGTGTGGACACACACACACACACACACACACACACACAGTCTTAAAAATGTTCTTATGGATTCACAAAATGTGATATATCCAATGGAATATTTTTCAACCTTGAAAATAAGGACATTCTGGAGTTGCCGTCGTGGCTCAGTGGTTAACGAATCCGACTAAGAACCATGAGGTTGCGGGTTTGATCCCTGGCATCGCTAAGTGGGTTAAGGATCCGGCGTTGCCGTGAGCTGTGGTGTAGGTGGCAGGCGCGGCTTGGATCCCGCGTTGCTGTGGCTGTGGCGAAGGCCGGCGGCTACAGCTCCTGTTAGACCCCTAGCCTGGGAACCTCCATATGCCGCGGGTGCCGCTCTAGATAAGGCAAAAAGACAAAAAAAAAATTCTAGTTTATGACCCAGCAATCCTTCTAAGGACATATTCAAAGGACAAAATCAGAGAAAGAGGCAAAGATGTTTGTTTAAGGGTGTTGACTTGAGTCTTATTTTGGAAAAACTGGAAACAACCCAAGGGCAAAATAATAGCAGAATGAGTAAACAGATTATAAAGTATCTGTGTTAGAAAACATCATGCCATTAATAAAAGCCTACTTTTGAAGAATATATAATGACACGGCAAAATGTGCGTGAGGAACAGGATTCAGAACGATCTGCCCAGAGTGATCTTGATTTTGGAATATGCACACCTGCATATGCATAAGGAAAAAATTTCATAAGGAACCAAACTATTGGTTATCTCTGAGTGGCAGGATGATAGATGCATTTTTATGTTCTTTATGTTTCATGTTTTATGATGAGTATGTATTAATTATTTTTATGTCAAAAATGATAAATCAATATTTAAAGAAGACGGTAGATGTTATGGTTGTCTCTCCAGATCCCCACTGGATCCCGCGATGTCCAGGAAGGGGTCGGCACAGGCAGTTTTCTGGAGCGCGTGCTTCCAGTGAGCTCTCCTGAGGATCAATTGGATCTATAATGTAGCCTGTCTCTCAGCAAAGTACCCAGAGCACAATGGAGACACTTGTGATGAACATTTGTGATTAGGTAACTGAGGCCCCAAATACCTTATGCAGCAGTTTTGCTGAAATTTTTGGATAGACACAGCAAGTGGTCCAAAGATTATATGTCAGAAGTACCAAAAAAACATAATGTTGGATGTGTATTTCATGTTTCAGGAGCATGTGGTTGACAAGCATGACTCAGACGGGTTTAGCTACAATGTCCCAAATCGTGTTTCTTCCTTACATGTTATGTAGAGGTATTAGAAATTGACTAACTGAAGGGAAGGACTATGACTGAAGAAAAGCTCCCATTTTCAATGGTAGAAAAGTAAAATAGGGAAAACATTCTAAAAATAATGCACGATCTAAATGAAGACATTTTTCAAACACTAAAGATGTGAATGAATGAAAAGACACACCCTGTTCCCGGATAGGAAGACTTAGTGTCATAAAGATGTCGGTCCTTTTCGAGTTAGTGTATAATTTAACTTGATCCCAACAGAAATGCCAATAGGGTTTAAGCAAGGGATGTGTAGGGGAACTGGTTAGAAGGAGAAACTAAAACTAAAGTTCAAGTGAAAGGCAAATGCCACATAAAATTTGAAAAAGAAAAGTGATCCGGACTAGCCAACTAAATGTTAAAAGACACTATAAAGCTTCAGTAATTAAAAGAGCTTTTTCCTGGACTTCCAATCGAGGGGCTCAGTGGAAATGAATCCGACGAGGAACCATGAGGTTGTGGGTTCGATCCCTGGCCTCGCTCAGTGGGTTAAGGATCCGCCATTGCGGTGAGCTGTGGTGTAGGTCGCAGATGCGGCTCGGATCCCACGTTGCTGTGGCTGTGGTGTAGGCTGGCAGCTGTAGCTCCGATTAGACCCCTAGCCTGGGAACCTCCACATCCCACAGGTGCGGCCCTAAAAAACGACAAAAGACAAAAAAAAAAAAGACCTTTTTCTTGACACATTCACGAATAGATTCCATGCCACAGAATGGAGAGGTTAGAAATTGGTTTAAACTTATAGGTTTTCTTTAAAGACCTATACGGCTTTTTTTTTTTTTTTGAAGTTCATTTATTTATTTATTTATTTAGTCTTTTCAGGGCCACACACGCGGCATATGGAGGTTCCCAGGTTAGGGGTCTAATAGGAGCTGTAGCTGCCGGCCGACACCACAGCCACAGCAACGTGGGATCCGAGCCATGTCTGCAGCCTACACCACAGCTCACAGCAACGCCAGATCCTTAACCCGCTGAGCAAGGTCAGGGATCGAACCTGCAACCTCATGGTTTCTAGTCGGATTCGTTTACCACTGCGCCACCACGGGAACTCTAGGGAGAAGTATTTTGAATCCTGGGAAATGAGAAGAGGCAAGTCTCACCATGTTAGTAAAGCATTTGGATCACCACTGCTTTGTTCTCAACTTTCTGGGAGATCTGGGACATGAGCTTCAGTCTTCCAGGCAGAAGCAACTCATTTAATGCAATACCTTGTCCAGGACCCTAATCAGATGTGTGGGGCACAGGTGCTAAAAGCCTTTCCCACTGAGCATGTTGGAATTCCATCCAGATCCATGTGCCACCACTCATCTAGCCCTATGACCATGAATACATCATTAAATCCCACTGGGTACCATTTCCTCAGCTATCAAAAAGGATGGCATGAGGACTTCCTGTCGTGGCTCAGCAGTAACATACCCAACTAGTATCCATGAGGACGCGGGTTCGATCCCTGGCTCTGCTCAGTGGGTTAAGGATCTGGCATTGCTGTGAGGTGCCATGTAGTTTGCAGACACAGCTCAGATCCCGCATTGCTGTTGACTGTGGCATAGGCCGGCAGCTGCAGGGAACCCCCATATGCCTCAGGTTTGACCTAAAAAGACCAAAGAAAAGGGAAAAAAACCGTGGCATGAGAGGTAGTGATTGGAAGCACAAACTCTGGAGCCACACTACCTCGATTAAATATTGGCTCTGCTGCTTACTGGCAACATGCTTCAGAATTCACATCTGTGAAATGCTGGGGGGAGGGGAGCTAATAACGGCACCTTAATTGTAGGATCGTTCTGAGGTTTAAATAAATTAATAACTGTATTAATGTAAAGCACTTAAAAAGTTCCTGACACATAACTCTCTAAGTATGAGCTGCAAAATAACAATCATCAATGTTACCATTCTTTAAACTGACCCGTATATGAAGAAGACCTCTTATGCTAAGAGGTAGATGACTTCACTTGTGGTTAAAGATGAAATTTTGGATCCTGACATAGGAGATGCTGGAAAGTCTCTTTCCCCGGGAATGACAGACTCAGGATTTGGAAGAACATTAGAAATGATCAATAAGAGATCAGGTCATCCTGCCTGTCTGAAGACTCTCAGGGACTGTGAATTCCTTGCTTTCAAGGAAGCCTGTTCTTTTCCTGGTGGACTTTCTAGTTTAAAGGGTGACCCCCCACTGAACCGGTTTGCCTGTTTATAATTTCCTCCCATTGAGCTGACTCCTACCTTCAGTGGTCACACAGCGTAAGTAACTCACTTCTGTGTGCCAGCTCTTCTTGAAGCTTTTTGCTACATCTTCCTT
Organism: Catagonus wagneri; assembly: GCA_004024745.2. Classification (NCBI taxonomy): domain Eukaryota; kingdom Metazoa; phylum Chordata; class Mammalia; order Artiodactyla; family Tayassuidae; genus Catagonus; species Catagonus wagneri. The sequence goes on along the minus strand of PVHT020000284.1, from coordinate 820,882 downwards.
CATGTCCTCTCCTAGAATGAGAGACAAGCCTTTGTTGCTTTACCAGTTGGGGCCGGGGGTAGGTAGCGGGGAACAAGAGGGTGTCTGACTCTACCTGCCAAACCATCTGAATCCTGGGTATTTGGGGCACAGAAAATGAAAGATGGAGCCATGGAGGCCCAGAGGGGGACGGTCACGACCTTCCAGTAAGCTTTCTATAGTCCTTCATATCACATAAAAATACAATCTTTTTTTTTTTTTGTCTTTGTCATTTTAGGGCCGCACCCGCGGCACATGGAGGTTCCCAGGCTAGGGGTCTAATCGCAGCTGTAGCCACCAGCCTACACCACAGCCACAGCAACGTGGGATCAGAGCCGCATCTGCGACCTACACCACACCTCACGGCAACGCCAGATCCTTAACCCACTGAGCGAGGCCAGGGATCGAACCCGCAACCTCGTGGTTCCTAGTCGGATTTGTTAACCGCTGCACCACGATGATGGGAACTCCAAAAAAAAGACAATCTGTGGATGGTTCCTTAATCTGCTGTGCCGCCAGGGGACTCTACAAAAAGAAAATTTTGGAGTTCCCATCGTGGCTCAGTGGAAAAGAACCCAACTAGTATCCATGAGGACACGGGTTCGATCCCTGGCCTCGCTCAGTAAGTTAAGAATACGACTATTGCCGTGAGCTTTGGTGTTAGGTTGCAGACGTGGCTTGGATCCCGAGTGGCTCTGGCTGTGGCATAGGCCGGTGGCTACTGTTCCGATTTGACCCCTAGCCTGGGAACTTCCATATGCCAAGGGTATGGTCCTAAAAAAAAAAAAGGGACAATCTTAGAGTAAGATGTTAGGACTGAAGGAGTCTCTCCTGCGGTTCCTGGGGCTCCATTGCTAGCCCTTTCCCCTTCTTAGAACACCTAAATACCGTGATTGTAAGACAAGCCAGACTAGCTTAAAAAAAAATCTTTTTTCCTCTTTGAAGAGTTTGATACTATAGAGATGTTGTGAAGACAGTAGAGAAGTTCCCACCGTGGCTCAGTGGGTTAAGGACCCAACATAGTCTCCGTAAGGATGCAGGTTTGATCCCTGGCCTCATTCAGTGGGTTAAGGATCTGGCATTGCAGCAAACCGTGGTGTGGGTCCCACATTGCTGTGGCTGTGGCATAGGCCTCAGCTGCAGCTCCGATCCGACCCCTAGCCTGGGAACTTCGGTGTGCTTCATGTACGGCTGTAAAAAGGAAAAAAAAAAGCAGTGCAGACAGTTCTTATATATCCTGTGCTCACTTTCCCCTATTGTTAACATCTTAACGTTACTATGGTACCCTTCCTTGCAACTCCGTTATTTTACTATTATTAACTCAACTCCACACTTTATTCCTACTCCATTAGTGTTTTCCTAATGTCCTTTTGCTTTCCTAGGATCCATCCAGGTTATACTTAATTCTCACGTCTGTGTAGGCTCCTCTGAGCTGTGACAGTTTCTCAGACTTTTCTTGTTTCAGATGACCTTGACACTTTTGAGGAATACCGGTCAGGTATTTTGCAGCATGGCCCTCATTTGGGTTTGTCTGATGTTTTTCTCATGGTTATGGGTTTCCGGGTGGAAGACTACAGAGGTGAAGTGCACATCAAATCAGGAGTCCACACTATTAATATGACTCCCCCCTCCATCATGATGCTGACCTTGATCGCCTGGCTGAGGTCACCTTTGCCAGGTTTCTGCACTGCAAACTGACTCTCTCCTACTACGCTTTCCTTATTGGACCCTTGGGAAGGAAGTCACTAAGTGCACGCCACACTCAAGGACAAGGGGATTAAGCTCTACTTCTTTGAGGGGACAAGATCTACGTAAATTATTTGCAGTTATCTATGTAGGAGATTTGACACCTCTCCCCTATGGACTGATTGAATCAATCATTTCTTGGTATCAGTACAGATTCATTCACCCACATTTTCTCCACACTTTGCATTAAAATCCAGTATGATGTTATTTATTCTTTTGCCTGAATTGCTCCAGCCTTGACCATCAGCAGCTCTTTTTGGTTGGTTCCTGCGTCCCATCCTTTTGATCGTTGAACACGTCCCACCTTTCTGGCACTACAAGATGCCACTTACCTTGAGTATTTCCTGCCCTAGCCCCAGAATCAACCATTTGTTCAAAGAACAGATTGGCCAGTTCTGACCCAGCTTTTCCCCTCCAGATGCAAGCAGTCCTCATGGTAGGAGATAGCCCAACCTTATTATGTGACACAAATCAGCCATTTGCCAACAACTTTCAACCAGTTTGATGTTTTGCAGGGTTTTCCCCCAGTTTTGGTTTGTTGCTATGGTTCGAGAATGTGCTTAACCTTTATGTCTACCATTTCTTCTCCCCAATGGTTTTCAGTTTGCTTGAAGCCACTTTCCTCACTCCCTTGACTTAGACGGTGATGTAGATCCGCCCCCAGTGAGTCAGGTTGCAGAGCTGGGAGAATAAATTAGAAAGGTCTTCCTCCTGCAGGGCCTCAGAACTGCCAGCCTGGAAAACTTCTACGTAAAGATAGGTGGCCAGCTAGACACACACACACACACACACACACACACACACACACACACACACAGAAGGCACCCTAGGGAGGGCAACAGGGGCCTTGGCTCAGAGAGCTGGTGTTCAAAGGGAAAAAAACAGGGAGGCACTTGGAGAATCCAGAACTACAGGTCTGAGCTGGCCTGGGGTTTTAGCACTGGAGGAGCGAGTGCCTCAGAACAGGACCAATTAAAACCTTTTAAAGTAATTGTTCCTCTGCCTTCTTTCAAAGTTGAGCACTAATCACCTCCTCTTTCATTCATCCCGTCTTTCCATCATTTTAAATGAAATCCTTTGCTTCTCTCCCGCAGCGGTAGCAGCCGCAGCGTCTGGCCCATTGCAAAAGCGCTGCTACACCTGTTGGCAGCTGGGGGGCCGACACTTGCTTTGCTCAGTGCAGAATCAGCAGGGCTCTGTCCCACTCTCACCCCCACCAGAGCAGAGGGGAAGGGGAAAGGGGCTAGATGGGTTCCCAGAGCACATGACCAGGCAGTAAATTTTCACTGCCTCACTGCTGGGCGTCCACTAATATTACTCGGCCATGGTAAAGGGTGGGTTGGGCCTCCTGAGGACAGAGTCATAAACCTTTTATGGTTCCCCCAAATGTGACACATCCAGTTGACATCACCTGTTCATCTTCATTCTTCTCTCCTTCTAGCAAAAGTCCCTCCTTTCAGGCCCTTGGCGCTCCTCCAAGCATGTTCCTTCAGCGGAAGACTGTACAAATGTCTGAAGGTTCTGAAGCCACGTGGGAAATAAAGTTCTCAGAGGATGTTTCCTCATGGTGGTAGAGTATATACAGTTACTGGAACTGCAGTAACTGTATATAGGGTGTGGCCCTAAAACGACAAAAGAGGAACAAAAGGAAAAAAAAGAAAAAAGAAAAAGAAAGAAAAGCGAAGTACTTTCACCTTTTTTAAATTTATTTTTTATTTTATTTCGACTTTTTTTGGCTTTTAGGGCTGCACCTGTGGCATATGGAGGTTCCCAGGCTAGAGGTCGAATCGGAGCTGTAGCCGGTGGCCTACGCCACATCCACAGCAATGACAGATCCGAGCCGCATCTGTGACCTACACCGCAGCTCACCACAACGCCGGATCCCCAACCCGCTGAGTGAGGCCAGGGATCCAACCTGCAACCTCATGGTTCCTAGTCGGATTCGTTTCCGCTGCCCCAGGACGGGAACTCCCACCTTTTTTAAAATTTAATCTCATCTCCACTTTGTCTGTCTACAGTATCAGAACATTTAAGAATGGAAAACCCACTCTTAACAGTATAGACAAGCTCCACCAATAGCTCCAATCTGGGCACGGGGTGTTGGCTTTACACACCATGTCCACTTTCCTAACACTGGCCGGGAGGGACAGGGAGGTGACCTGTCACTCAGCCAGTCGGTGGCATGGCTCTGACGGGAACCTGGGCCTCCAGACGCCTCATGCGTCTAGGCGCTTCCCATAATGGAAGGCTTCGCTCCATTAAGTTATTTTCGGGATTCCACAAGCCCACCACCATCCCCCCTCAAAGCGGAAAATTTATGTAAACGAGTCAAAATAAAGCAACAGTTTCTTAATAAGTATGTTCGGAGTTTCACTCTGGACTCAGGCGAGAGGATGGGGACTTAAAGGTTCCAGTGTTCTTCTCTATACAGCGAGTCTATTTTTAAAAGTTTACGGATGTATTCAGGTCCACACCAAGTCCAGCAGTCCACACCCCTCGGGTTAAGCAGGGCCCTGGTTCCGCCTGACCCCGGCCCCACCATCCTCGCGGTTGCCACCCGCTGGACACAGGCCCATGGTCGGGTCTTCTTCGTAACTGCATCCTCGCCTCTCCCCGACTTGGGGGAGGAGTTAAAGAACCGGCCAGGGGCACCGGAGTCACAAGGTTGCCCGGGGCTGGCGAGACGGTGCCCAGGGAAGGCGGGAGAAATATAACAGCATTCACAGTGGGGTTTAGAGGAGGCGAAGGCTGGGAGGGGGAGGGAGAGCGGGGTCCTCCTGCAGGCCTGGGGTGGAGGCGATGCTCATGCGCCTCTAAAAAAGCTGCAAGGAACACCCCAGGGACTTCCACCCCCCTTCCGGGCTGCAGGGCTCCAAGAACCCGGTAGCCCACGACTCAGGAGGCTGGGGACCGCGGCGCACGGCCTGGGGAACCCGGAGGACTGGCTCGGCGCGCGTCCGGGGTCCCGAGTTGGGGGGGAGGGAGGGCGAGAGCGCGCGCGCAGCGGAGGCGCCGGGCGGAGACCCGGGCCCGGCCGTGTGCCGTCAGCCCGGCGCCGCGCTCCAAGCGCCTGCGCCGCCTCCCGGGGCGCCGCACGGGTGGCGCAGGTAGAAGCCGGGGCGGGGGCGGGGGCCACCCCAGGGCTCAGGTTCCAACCGCCTGGCTTGGCCTGAAGCAGCGCACTGCCAGCGGGGCGGGCGGGCCAGGGTTGGGGGTGGGGTAGCCGGGAAAGGAGGAGGAGGCGTGGCGGCGCGGGGGCGGGGCCGAGGGGCGGGACCGAGCGAGCGCCCCTCCCACCCAGCCGCGGGCGGCCGAGAGCTCCCGCGGCTGCGCCGTGGGCGCAGCTGGGGGAAGTGGGGGCGCCCCCGCCAGGCGCCGAGGCGTGGTGGCCGGAGCGAGTCGCGGAGAGGCGCGCCCGCGGCGGGGACACGGGTAGGCGGGCGGGGCGCGGGGCGCGGGCCGCACAGCCGCGCTGGCGGCGGCGGACCTGTAAACCTTAATGACAGCAGTCTTGCCTGTCTGCGCCGCTGACTCACGCGGTGACCCAGCCTCCAGTCACCCGGCGGCCTCCCTCCCGCCCTCTGGCCTCAGTTTCCCCCGGCCTGGGAACAAGGAGGCCACTGTGTCGTTATTCATTCCTTAGAGCCCATTCACTCGGGGAACACCGCCGCCTCCCCGGGGGAAGCGACCGAGGCGGCGAGCTTTTAATTATCCCTGGTGGGGTCGAGGGCGGGGAAGGCCCAGCTGAGCTGGGTAATTGAACTCAGGGACTATTCCCAGGTCGGCTTCGGCTCTTTATTTTAAACCGTCCTTTCCACACCATCATTTTCGAGTTTTACCCCTTCCTCTCCGCTCTGGTGAGGCTGCTTGAAAAGCAGTGAAGTGACTCACCGCCTCGGTCTGGCGGTTCAGACTTTTCACAAATATTGCACGTTTAATCGATCTCCTGGCTACAAACTTGAGTGCCTACTAAGGGCCTGGCCCTGCGTAGTTAGCGCTGAAGATACAGTTGAGCAGGAGACCGCCCAGTTCTTAAGTCCGGCCTGTCAGAGAAGCCACCTTGAAGGGACCCACTCACTTGTTAGAGCCTTGTGTAGGAATAAAAAGGGTCAAATTACTGATGCAGGCCACGGTAGATGAATCTAAGCGAGACACAAAAGAGTACATACTGTAATGACCCCTTTGTAAAAGCCGTAGAAAAGATGAATCTGAACCACAGACCACCACTGGTGAGGGGACTGGCTGAGGGAGGTGACCAGGATAGGGACAGGGCAAATCTGGGATGACAGAAATGTCCCATATCTTTTTCTTTCTGTTAACTTTTATAGTTGACTTAAAGTTGTGTTGGAACTGTCTCCTATCTGGATCGAAGTGGTTACATAGGTGTTTATAGCCATCAAAACTCATCAAGCTCTAAAATGGGTGCATTTGGAGTTCCCGTCGTGGCTCAGTGGTTAACGAATCTGACTAGGAACCATGAGGTTGCGAGTTGGATCCCTGGCCTTGCTCAGTGGGTTAACGATCCAGCGTTGCTGTGAGCTGTGGTGTAGGTCGCAGACGAGGCTCGGATCTGGCCTTGCTGTGGCTGTTGTGTAGGCTGCCAGCTGTAGCTCTGATTCAACTCCTAGCCTGGGAACCTCCATATGCCGCGGGTGCAGTCCTAAAATGCAAAATAAAATAAAATGTGTGCATTTTATTTATTTTAACATTTTTGATTTTTAGGGTCACACCTGCAGCAAATGGAAGTTCCCAGGCTAGGGGTCAATTTGGAGCTCCAGCTTCCAGCCTACGCCACAGCCACGGCAACACCAGATCCGAGCCATAGTCTGCGACCTATGCCACAGGTCTCAGCAAAGCTGGATCGTTAACCCACTGAGCGAGACCAGGAATCAAACCCAAATCCTCATGGGTCCTAGTGGATTCGTCACCCCTCAGCCATGATGGGAGCTCCTAAAATGGGTGCATTTTATTGCATGTAGATTAGACCTCAATAAATTGACTGAGGCTATTAGCCTCAGGAGTCTGGGAGCTTTGTTAAGATCATTTGGCTAATTGGCCTTTGGCATCATTCTTAACACTTGAGAGAAAGAACTTAAAATACTATACCCATAACACTTCGGTGAGGGAAAGGGATTAAGGAAGTAGCAGTGTTATTTGCTGAGGGCTACAAAGAGAAGGCTTTGTGTATGTTATTTACTAAAATTGTACAGTTGTACAAATATTAGTGTTACCATCCTCATTTTACAATAAAGGAAACAAACTCAAAGAGATAAAATGACTGTCCGAGGAGTTCCGCCTTTGCCCAGCAGGTTAAGGATTTGGTATTGTCACTGTTGAGTCTCTGGTTACAGCTATGGCTCGGGTTTGCTCCCTGATGGGGGAAGTTCTGCATGCCTTGAGCACGCCCCCCCTTCACCCTAAAACAAAAGACTCACCCAGCTAATTCCGACAGATGTTGCTGAGAGGGACAGTCTGCATTTCTCAGCGGACTTAACAGATTTTATCGCTGTGTGTGGGGCACTAAGATTTGAGGTTCAGTGTCACTGGCAAGGGCCTTGGAGGCACAGGGGACCCTTTAAAATGCTGCTCCTCTTTCTAGTGGTGGGACCTGGGGCACCTCACCCTCTTTCATTCTGGGTACAGTGGCGACTGGACCCTCTGGTGCTGTAGTGAGAAGCTGGGAGGTGCTCGGCTGGGTGCCTGCTTCAACACACACCCCTAAGTGTTGGCTGGCACCGTGACCTTGGGCGAGTTCCTTTTCCGTAAAGACCTCAGTTTCCTCTTCTGTAGGATTGGAAGATGGGCTCTGAATTCCCCTCCACATCCTGAGAGCCTGGAGTACTCGGAGGGTCCGCTGGGGAGAAAAGGATTAAGTTATTTGCAGGGGTGCAGGCAAGTGCGGTTCCTGGGAGGAAAGCGTCCTTAGAGGCCCTGTTCCCTTTACAGAACTTGAGGATGGAAGGGATGGATGTGTGTTTTTCCCCAGTCCACGCCCTGCGCCACAAAGGAGAGAATCTTCTGACACCCCTGTGAGGGTGGACCCCGGCTTCTGCTGGAACATGTATGTGTTGGGGCGGCGCTGGGGGCAGCCCCACCCTGATGAGGCCCCCTCCTCCACTATTGGACATCGCTGGATTTCAGAGCATGCTTTTTCCTTATGGGGATCCTTGGTCTGTCTCCCTGGGTCTCTCCCTCTGAGCCACAGTTTGGGTGACCAGACCATGACCCCCTGGGGAACATTTTCCCTCTCTTCCTGCTTCCAGATCCTTCCCCTCACCAGCCAAGGAATAAGCCCAGGGGAGTACAGCTTGTGTCCTGCCCACCAGGGACCGACAGCCTGTTTTTGGCATCTTGTGGATGTGTGTCGGCCCCGTTCCCAGGGAGCAGGGTGAAAGCCACTGTGACTGCCTCTGGAAGACATCCGGTGTCTCCGGTTCTGGGAAGTGGGGTCCTCACACCTCTGCTTCCTACCACTCATTGCTCAGAGGACAACCAGCTAAAGAGATCTGGAGGAGTTCCCTTCGTGACTCAGTGGTTAACGAATCCGACTAGGAACCATGAGATTGTGGGTTCGATCACCGGCCTTGCTCAGTGGGTTAAGGATCCGGCATTGCCGTGAGCTGTGGTGTAGGTTGCAGATGCAGCTTGGATCCTGTGTTGCTGTGGCTCTGGCGAAGGCCGGCAGCTACAGCTCCTGTTAGACCCCTAGCCTGGGAACCTCCATATGCCGCAAGTGCGGCCCTAGATAAAGCAAAAAGACAAAAAAAAAAAAAACCAAAAAAACAAACAAAAAAAAAGATCTGGAAACAGCAGAGCAAACTCACATGTCAGATGCAGACACACACACACACACACACACACACACACACACGTACATACACCCCAGAGAATCTCATGGGCAGTGCACAGCTGGTGCCCTACCCAAGGAGCCCAGCTCAGGGGTCTGGGCATCTCACAGGGTCCTGGGCAGGGCTGGGCACCCCCAAGGGAGGATGGGCACTTTCTCATTTGCGCAAAGGCTGGGTCTGTGCTCACCGTGTCTCTAAACTGCCCCCAATAGCACAGTATCCGCTTACCCGCAAGCTCTCTGGATTGTTAGACGTCAGGGCCCTGAGGACACTCCCAGCACTCCCCACTGGAAATCCTGTCCTATGTGGGGTCCCCACCCCTCTTCTGCTCTGGGTTCCCCACTTCCAGGACCTGGCTTAAAGTACAGCTCAGCTCGCCCCTCCCCAAACCAGCTGTCACTTATTACCTCCATCGCATTGTCACGTTTCACCTGTTTAGCCCCCACAGTCTTGTTTAGTGTTTGCTGGGGCCAGGCCCTGGGTTGGGTGCTGGAGATGCTGAGGGGACGAGGTCAAGTTCACAGTCAGTGGGCATTGGCCACCTGCAGGTCCAGGGTCACACTCAGGGTGCAGCACTATGATAGAAGCATCCGTGGGAGCTTCGGGAACCCAGAGGGGGCAGTTAGAGCCCAGACTAGGGGAGCAGTCATGGAGAACTTCCTGAAGGAGGTGCACGCCCAGAACTCCAACCACAGTGACTCACTGCACGCTGAGCCCTGTCCCCTGCCTCAAGAAAGGGAGACCTTGGCATGGGCTGAAGATTGGACTTGAGTCCCCAGCCTTGGGAAAGGGCATCCGACTCAGCCTGAGCGTCCTTGTCTGTGAAATGAGAATGTCAACTTTTTCCTTGTAGGAAAACAGTTGGGGCGATGTAGTGAGATGGGCACTGGAGCCAGACAGGCTGCCTCCAAAGCCTGGCCTCATCGCTATTCAACCTTGGGGATGTTAGCTCACCCCCGACTCAGGGTCCTCATGTGAAACATGGGTGTCATAGCAGAAATCCCTCACGGCATTGTTGGAAAGCTTTAAGGCGCTTCAGCTGAGAAAGGTTTAGAACAGTGCTTGGCGCCTGATGAGTCCTGTGTATATGGAATATATGTACATGCAGCCCCGGGTACCTAGTAGGAGCTCAACTAATGTGTTTTCACAGATATGCCCTTGAACAGGTCTCTTCATCCTGCTGGTCCTATAACTGTGTCTGAACAGCGAGATGTCAGGCTGGGTACGGGTATGTTTGGTGTGTTCTTTGGAGACTCACAGCCCGCCTGGGCCTCGGTTTGGGGAGGGATGGGACAGTGACAAGGAGGTTCCTTAAGTCACTAGGTGGGTGGCCACAGGTGCTGGCCCTGCACTCGTCTCCTCCCAGTTGGCACTGTCACGGGGAAAATGGCAGTGCCACTCACAGTGATCCGATTGCTTTCCTAACCTCTCCCTTCCCAGGACACTGGCTCATCTTGGCTTCCAGCAGATTTCCAAGATTACTGCCATCTCCTCATTCATTTCCTTCTGCTCAAAATGAACATATCAATATCAAACATTCTGGCCATTCCTCCAGCACATAGAGTTAGTTACTCTACGACCCAGCAATTCCACTCCTAAGTATATACCCAAGAGAAATGAAAACATATGTTCTCATCTGTAACATGGGAGTCATAACAGGAAGGACTTGTATGGAAACTTGTATAGGAATGTTTATAGCAACATTACTCACAACAGCCAAAGGGTGGAAACAACCCAAATGGCCATCCATGGAGCGATGGATAAATAATATATGGTACAACAGGAAAATATTTGGCCATAAAAAAGGAGTAAAGTACTAATACGGGCTAGAGCGTGGATGGGCTGTGGCCAACATTACACTGATGAAAGAAGCCAGATGCAAAAAGCGACATATCGTAAGACTCTGTTTATTTGAATATCCAGAGTAAGGAAATCTATACAAGCAGAAACTAAGTTAGTGGTTGTTGAACCCAGGCATGGGCTTGACATACAGTGTGGCCAAACAAACAGAAATGTTAGAGTTTGGAGCAGAGAAGCGTTTATTGCAAGGGCCCTGCAAGGAGGATGCTCAAAGGGTCGCAACTCCCCAAAAGTTTTTCGGGAAGAGTTTTTATTGGCCAGTTGGGGGGGGGGGGCAGGGCTGCAGGGGGTGTGGCCTTCCTCTGATTGGTTGGCGATGAATTAAAAGGATCGTTGTCCAGGAATGCCAACCATCAGCTTTCTGGTTCCAGCCAGAAGGGGTCCACGTACTTCTGCTCAGCCTGAAGTTTCCATCCTCCACCCGGTCGGGACCTTAGTTCATGTAGAGGAACTCAGAGATCAGTGTCAAATTGATAGGCATGTCCCCAAGGGTGGGGGGTGGGGCAAGGACCAGGCCCATCGGCACTATTGTTTCTTTCTGCATTTCCCTGCTCCCCTAATTTTTTTTGTTGCTGTTGTTTGTATTTGCCTTATCTAGGGCCACACCTGCGGCATATGGAGGTTCCCAGGCTAGGGGTCCAACAGGAGCTGTAGCCGCCGGCCTTCGCCACAGCCACAGCAACGCGGGATCCGAGCCGTGTCTGCAACCTACACCACAGCTCACGGCAACGCCGGATTCTTAACCCACTGTTCAAGGCCAGGGATCGAACCGGCAACCTCATGGTTCCTAGTCGGATTCGTTAACCACTGAGCCACGAAGGGAACTCCCCCCGCTCCCCTAATTAGTAACAATCTGGGCTTTGGAACTCAGAGAAGGTCAGGAGCAGAGAAGGTCCATCAACAGCAATGGATGAGTAACATATGGTACAACAGAAGAGGGGGCGAGTCTTTTCCCTCCCAACAAGAAACAGGCAAAGGGTACATGGAAAGGCTTTTGTACCCAGGAGGGTCTTCCATGATACTCCTCAATCTTTTTTTTTCTTTTCCTTTTTTTAAGGGCCACACCTGAGGCATGTGGAGGTTCCCAGGCTAGGGGTCTAACAGGAGCTGTAGCCGCCGGCCTACACCACAGCCACAGCAACGCGGGATCCGAGCCGCGTCTGTGACTTACACCACAGCTCACGGCTTTGCCAGATCTCTAACCCATTGAGAGAGGCCAGGGATCGAACCTGCATCGTCATGGATACTAGTTGGGTTCATTACCACTGAGCCACGATGGGAACTCCTTTTTTTCATTTTTTAGGGCCGCATGTGCAGCCTGTGACACTCCTCAGTCTTAAGGGGAACACGTATTGGACAAGGAAAGGAATAACATTTTGGATAGAGAAGTTGATCATAAACTCCTCAGAGGAACTTGGTTTTTGGGGGAATCGGTTTAGGTTGCTTATGGCTGGGGTGGGGGGGTATCTGGGTTTGGGGGTGGTAGGATAAGGAGGTTCTTTTTCTTTTCCTTTGTTTGTTTTTGGCCACACGGGTTATGGAAACTCCCGGGCCAAGAACTGAATCTGAGCGGCAGCTGCCACAGCTACAGCAACACGAGATCCTTTAACCCCACTGTGTCAGCCCAGGGAATCGAACCCACACCTCCATAGTGATCTGAGCCACCGCAGTCAGATTCTTAACCTGCTGTGCCACAGCGGAAACTCCTGGAGGTTCTTCTTGAGGTGATGCAAATGTTCTAAAATCGACAGTGGGGATATTTGCACATATCTGTGAACATTCTAAAAACGCTTCGTGTGAATGACTTGTATGGTAGGTCTGCTGTATCTCAATAAAGCTGTTAAATAAATATGTGGGTAAATGCAACACTGCTCTTTCTGCCCAGGGGATTGGGTGTACTGACCAAGCTCCCTCACCATGGGTGGGGACAGCCTTGAGTGCAGAGGCCCAGCAGGGAGTCCTGGTGTTTTCTTCCGGGCACCTGTCCAAGCCCACAGCCACTCCGCGAAACCAGAGGGTCCCCCCTTCCCCTCTTCTGTGGCCATGTGTACCCCCCAGCTTCTGTGACCTTCCTGTCACCCTTTCTCATCAGCACAGCCTCACTCACTGTTCAGTGCCCAAACCCACATCGCCCCTCCAGGACCGGCATCACCCAGAACTCATCCCACCTCTGGGTGCTTTGCTCATGGGGAGTAAAATTGTTTACTTGTCTCTTTCCTCAGCTGAGCAGAATTTCCTTGAGACTGTCCCACACCCATTCCTGGAAGAAATGAGGTGCTAAATAAATGCTGTTGAGCTGATCCAAACAACAAGGAACTTGATCTGAACCAATGAATCAAAACCTTCCACCTGAAAGGTTCAACCCTGAACTCAGATTTTTTTTTTCACTGACTCTTTATTTAAATCCTTTTTTTTTGTCTTTTTGCCTTATCTAGAGCCGCACCCGCACCCGTGGCATGTGGAGGTTCCCAGGCTAGGGGTCTAACAGGAGCTGTAGCTGCCGGCCTTCGCCACAGCCACAGCAACGTGGGATCTGAGCCGCGTCTGCAAACTACACCACAGCTCATGGCAACGCCGGATCCTTAACCCACTGAGCAAGGCCAGGGATCGAACCCGCGACCTCATGGCTCTTAGTCAGATTCTTTAACCACTGAGCCACGAAGGGAACTCCCTTTTTTTTTTTTTTTAACTCAAAAAGTAACTCAATGCACTAGCTGGAGTTGGAAGCGAATCTATGCATTTTCTGAATGCATTCCGGTTGAGCCAGGAGTACAATGAGAATATAATGTTTTCGAAGGTCAGAGTCTCCCAATGTGAAGAAAGGGTCTATCTGTCCTTTATTTGGGGGCGGCTGGGATGGGGGAGGGGCTCCTGTTCCTTATCCCCTCTGCAGTTCAGAACCCCTCCTAGCCCCGAGGATGTCAAGGTTCTTCAAGTTGCCATGAAGCTTGGTGACAGATAGGGTACAGAAAGGGAGAGGGGAAGGCCTCTGTCAAGGTCACATAGGCTGGACTGGAGGCGGGATCTATTTTCCTCCAAGGTAGAAAAAACATCTGCTCAACAAACTCCCTGAAGATGTCACCGTAAAAAGGGCCTGTGGTATTATTTCTCTCCCAGGTATTTGCAGACAGTCCTTGAGGAATAGTTGTTCATAAAAAGAGCTCACAATTTACAGGTCTGTTTTTCCTTTTTTTTTAAGATTTTTATTTTTTTCTATTATAGTTGATTTACAATGTTCTGTCAATTTCTGCTGTACAGCAAAGTGACCCAGTCACATACACACATATACACATATTCTTTTTCTCACATTATCCTCCATCACGTTCCATCATAAGTGACTAGATATAGTTCCCTGTGCTATATAGCAGGATCTCATTGCTTATCCACTCCAAGCGCAATAGTTTGCGTCTACTAAATCCAAACTCCCAGTCCATCCCAGTCTTTCCCCTCCTTGCTGTCAACCACTTTCTAAATTCTAAACTCTTGTAGAAAAACACCTGCCGTTGGTTTTGTATTCTTTGCAGGAAGCGTCAGATGGAGGACCTGGCCCTGGAGATTCAGATTCAGTAGATCAAATGGGTGTGGAGGGGAGTTCCACTTTTTTTTTTAATAGTCACACCCCCGGGCATATGAAGGTTCCCACGCCAGGAATCGAACCCACGCCTCTGCAGCGACCCCAGCTGTTGCAGTCAGATTCTTAACTGACTGCACCACAGTGGGAACCTGCGTTTTTTTAACACGTCTCTCAGTGATTCTGGTGTCCAGAAGAGTTTGAGAGCCATTGCTCTATAGAGTGAAGCACTTAGTAGACAATCAGGATTTGCTCATGAAAAGGAGGAAAAAGAGAGAAGAAGGGAGGGGCTGATAGCTAACCCAAGTGTTTCACCAGATAATCTTTTTCTGCCTGGTACTACACTGTAGGTGCTTAATAACTGTGGCATGTGCAATGAATGAATTCCTCTGGTAGTCCAGGCCGACAAGGCATTGAGCAGCTTCTCCGTGTCAACCTGAGGACCCCGTGGAGCCCCTCAAGGGTCACTGTGCTTTCCAGAAAAAGTAGCCGCAAGCCGCTGTTTAAATTTGAATGTATAGTAATGGTCCACTGTGGCACGAGTGACAACTGAGCTCAAAAGCCGAAGATGCGCCGGGGCCTGAGTGCTGATGTGTTTCTGATGCAGGCTCCAGGGGAGGGGACCCCGCTCTCTTCTTGCTTCCGGGGTGCTCCCCGCGAGCCGAAGAGCTTGCTGGAATCTGAGTTTTGTGCAGTAAAATCTCTGCTCCAACTCAGCTGGAGGAGAAAGCTAACGCTTGAAAAGTTAGAGCTATGTTCCCTGAAAGAAGCTCTGGTCAATTTTTAACAGTAACCTTTCTTAAATCTCTCACATGCTCCCCTGAACTGAACCCAACACTTTCCCTTAGAAGACTGTGGTCTTCTAAGTGAATCCTGTTATTGTCTTGGGCCAGGAGCACGAAGCAGGCAAGCCCTCATCCTTTTCAAACACTCCAGACAGCTGAGTTGGGGTCATTTTTTTTCCTTTTATTTTTATTCTTTAATCTTTTTTTAGGACTGCAAGTCCAAAATATGAAAGTTCCTTGGCTAGGGCTTGAATCAGAGCCACAGCTGCCAGCCTACATGACAGCCACAGCAACGCCAGATCTGACCAGCATCTGCAACCTACACCACAGCTCACAGCAACACTGGATCCTTAACCCACTGAGCAAGGCCAGGAATCGAACCCTTATCCTCATGGATACCAGTCGGGTTCTTAACCCACTGAGCTACAGTGAAACTCCCCTGGGTATTTTTCTGTCTTGGTTTCCCATGGCCCTTTTTGCCCTTGACTTTCCCCATTGCCACCCAGAGCAGCCTGCAGAGCCAAAGCTGCCCCGTCAGCTGGCGGAGCCCGCGGCCCTAGCAGCAGCCCCAGGGCACCCGGAGCCATAGTCTCTGAGAACCGGACTTTCCCTGCAGAGATGAGAATCCTCGAGGGGGAGTTCCCGTCATGGCGTGGCGGAAACGAATCTGACTAGGAACCATGAGGTTGTGGGTTCGGTCCCTGGCCTTGCTCAGTGGCTTAAGGATCCAGCATTGGGTCACAGACGCGGCTCAAATATGGTGTGGCTGTGGCTGTGATGTAAGCGGGCAGCTACAGCTCCGATTTGACCCCTAGCCTGGGAACCTCCATATACCACGGGTGCGGCCCTAAAAAAAAAAAAAAAGGAATCCTCGAGGGGACCCGAGGTGGGAGCGTGAGAACTAAGGGTAGCGCTTACCCCAGTTATTACTTTACACACAGGGCAGTGCAGCCTCTTCGGGCTCTGATGGAAAATAAATCAGTCTTTCTGCCATTCTCTTTTTCCTTCCCTCCACGAATCATGATCTCCTCTGTGTGTCGTCCCCCCCCCACGCACACCGGAGACTCTACTTATGGTTTTTAAGTGGGCCTGACTGGGGAGAGGCAGTTGATTGGCTGGGGAGAGAATTCCTCGCTCGTCCACGTCCCACTGGGCTGAGCTGATGGAAGGGGCCTCGGGCTCCAGGCGACAGGAGACCGGACAAGTCGCGAAGTATTTATTTTCTGTGGCTTCGCTCAGGCCTCTGCAGACAGCATTTTTATTGAATCTGGCCCCCGAACCGCTGGGATCAGGCCTTGCTTGGCTACTCAGAGAAAAGTAAATGTTCTCCGGAAAAAAGCTGCCCTCCCCTGCCCTGCCCTTCTCTCCCTCCCCACCCTCCCCACGTGGTTCCTTTGTTTAAGAGTTTGTCCCAAATGCACTGGTACCAAGGAAGACAGTCATGTGTTTCTGACAGCCCAGCCTGGCTCCTCTGGACCTGGGGTTGGCATCAGTCTCAAGGGCTCCGTGCCGCCCCTACTCCCAGCCCGGCTTCAGGAGGAAGGCCTGCCTCATGCACCCCGTGCCCTCAGGAAGGCCTCGCCCCGCAGTGGCCTGCCTGGGGTCGAGGCCCCTGTGAGGCAGGCAGCGGGGTCCCCCCACTCCCCCTACGGCTCAGAGAGGACCCCAGGTTCCCAGGAGCCTTGGTCACAGCAAATGCAGCCTCTCTTGAGGTAAGAGCTGAGGACGGATGCTGAGGACCCACGAGCAGGTGGCAGGCCTTCCCGCTGTCCCGGGCCCTTGCCTGGAAAGGCCGTGAACAGAAACAGGCAGAGCCTAGTTTCCCGGCAGGGGTTCTGAGCATTCCGGTTAGACCTGAGAAAGTAGGGTACTGAGTGCTTCAGGGGGCTCACGATCAACACCTCCTGCCCCCAAAGCAAGCTCTTTAGCTGTGCCCTGTGGCTCTGGCCTGGCCCAGATCTCAGTGTCCCGAGGGGGCCTCTCATGGCCCTCTGGGGCCACTCAGGAGCTGTGAACAGGGATGGGCTCCATCCAGGACCCTCTGCCACCCCACGGGCACAGAGGACGCCAAGGCAGGTGACACCCTGGCCCCTGGCTGTGCCCTCGCCCATTCCCCTCTTCTTCCGCAAACTTCCCTGCCTGCGATGCGATGACTCTTTAGGGCGCCGTCTAGCAACCAGGGGGGCTTGGTTCTGTGACTCATTCATTCAATATTATTCACTCAACAAACAACGGCAAACAGACAGAATAGCCCTGAGAAGGTAATGCTTTGGGCCTCTAAAGGGGAATGGCCTGCCTGGGGTCCTTGCAAAGACAGAAGGCACTGAGGGGAGAGCCGCAGGCCACCGCCCGCAAGCAGGCCCCTGACCTTGGGGCAGAGGCAGTCTCCACGCCCAGGGTAGCTGTCTACTGGCAGGGACAGGGACAGCTTCACTGGAGAAGGCGCAGAGGCGGGGTGAACGTGGTGTCTGTAGAGCAAAGAGGCCATCCTGGCACGCCGGGTGGACCAGTGAACGTGGGACACAGGCTGTGGCATCAAGCCAAAGATTTGTTACAGGGACAAAACCCAGCCGTGCTGGGTCTGGCGGTTTGCTCCTCAGGTGCCTTGTAACAAACGCAAGGACTGTCTGTGTTGTGGGAGGAGGAACCGATTTTCGCTGGGGTTTATTGTCGGGCTATGAATAATGAGTGTACCCCTGCTCCGGGGTCGGGGAGACAGCTCGGAGCCCGCCAGCCCAGCCCCTGGAGCCCCTTGCTCCTGCCCTGCCAAATTCCTCGGAGCCCAGTGGCTAAGATGAGTGGTTTCTACTTCCCAGAGGCCCCAGCCTCAAATTCTTATTCATCTCCAGCCTCTGTTAACTCGGTGGGCGTGGAGCCTGCCAGGGCTGGGAGCTCAAAGCTCCCGGAGAGGCTGGGGAGAAGCCCCTGTTTGGGGGTGACTTTAGCGCTGAATCTGCAGGGTCCCCCTCCCCGTCCCGCTTCCAGCCCCTATTACTCTCCATACTCATGATCCTAAAGACGGTTCTAAAAGTGGATGCCCCGGAGTTCCCGTCCTGGCACAGAGGTTAAAGAATCCAACTAGGAGCCATGAGGTTGCGGGTTCGATCCCTGGCCTTGCTCAGTGGGTTAAGGATCCGGCGTCGTTGTGAACTGTGGTGTAGGTTGCAGACTCGGATCCCGCGTTGCTGTGGCTGTGGCGTAGGCCGGCGGCTACAGTTCCTGTTAGACCCCTAGCCTGGGAACCTCCACATGCCGCAGGTGTGGCCCTAAAATGGTAAAAGGCAAAAAAAAAAAAAAAAAAATTTGATGCCTGGGTGCCTGCCCAGCAATGGGTGGGAAGGCGGAAAGGAAGGGCAGCCAGGCTTGGATATAGCCCGCCAGCTCCCACTTGCTCGGGACCCTGGGCCCTGTCCTTGTCCCTCCAACTCCATGTCTCCACAGCTGCTCTTGTTCTGGTGGCAGGGGGTGGGGGGGGGGGTGGGTGGCCTCAGGACCTGCCTGGTGCACACCTGTAGCTGGTGCCCCCAGTATCTCCCCATCCCGCTCCCCCTCACCCCGCCTGCTTGCCTGGTCTCAGCAGAGATGCTGCCGAATGCAGCAGGGTCCCCGCACCCCCGCCTCTGTGAGCTCAGGAGAGGAGGGCGGCCCAGCCTCTGTGTCACATGCAGAGGCTTTAGGTTGATCTGTGTGTGTGAGATAGGGGTCTGCCCCCCAGCGGCTGGCTTCCGGGTGGCACACGCATACATGCCCTCTCCTCAGAGAGCTTCTAGCAAGAGGCAGGGCTCAGTATTCATTTTTTTTGTCTTTTTTTTTGTCCTTTTATGGCTGCACCCGGCATATGGAGGTTCCCAGGCTAGGGGTCTAATCGGAGCTATAGCCGCCGGCCTACACCACAGCTCACAGCAACGCCAGATCCTTAACCTACTGAGCGAGGCCAGGTTTCCAACCCGCAACCTCATGGTTCCTAGTCAGATTCGTTTCTGCTGTGCCATGACGGGAACTCCAGGACTCGGTATTCAATGACTGTGAAATGATGCATGTGCTGCATTTTTTTTTTCCCTTTTTTCTTTTTAGGGCCACACCCACGGCATATGAAAGTTCCCAGGCTAGGGGGCGAATCAGAGCTACAGCTGCCGGCCTACGCCACAGCCACAGCCACAGCCACAGCCACGCCAGATCCGAGCTGCATCTGTGACCTACACTGCAGCCACGGCAACAGTGGACCCTTAACTCACTGAGCGAGGCCAGAGGTCGAACCACATCCTCACAGACACTATGTCAGGTTCTTAGCCCCCTGAGCCACCACAGGAACTCCTCGTGCTGCGATTTTAATTTCTTGAGAACTTGAGTCTGGGAGCCTGGATTTCTAGACCTGACCGCCTTGTGCCGTGTGACCTTGGGAAGGCACCTAACCTCTCTGTACAATTCTCATTTCCTACTCCAGGAGGTGATTAAATTAGTTTATCTCTGAGAAACCTGTTACGAATGAGGCCAGGAGGAGGTCACAGGTTAAGGCAGAGTCAAGTTCCCCAGTTCTTCTGGGGAGGGGAGGAGTGCCCGGCCGCCCTGCCCTGAGGCTGGATAGGATCCTGGTTCCACTGCCAGTCCCCAGATCCCAGCAGACGGGTCTCTCCTAACCTCCCAGAAGCTCTTCTCCAGGAAGGAGGGCGATCACGGCCTACTGGCTTCCCAACCCCCTCTCTGCGCTCCGATATCTGCCCCCCCCTCTCCCGCGCTTTCTAGGGCTGCACCCATGGCATATGGAGGTTCCCAGGCTAGGGGTCCGATCAGAGCTACAGCCGCTGGCCTACACCACAGCCACAGCAATGCCAGATCCAAGCCATGTCTGCGATCTACACCACAGCTGCTTGTGGCAACGCCAGTTCTTTAACCCGCTGAGCAAGGCCAGGGATTGAACCCGCAACCTCAGGGTTCCTAGTTGGACTTGTTCCTGCGCCACGACAGGAACTCCCGTGCTCTGATTTAATCCGAGGACAGATATAGTCTAAGGAATCTGAGAGGCGGTTGATTGGGATAATTTACGGGCCAGCCCTGGCGGTGACTTTCACCTGCACAAGAGCCCATCCAGGGAGGTTTTCTAGAAGCACTGGGATTGCCCGGAGTCCTCGGAAGTGGCCAGGGAAGGAGAGGCCTGAGCCGATTTGCTGGTCAAGACTTGGAGCTGGGCCGGGCCGGGGTGCCCTTCCTGGGGTGGACAACTCCTGGGCCTCTGAGGGTCAAGGGCGAAGGGAAGGCCCGCACTGGCGCAGACAGGCTGAGCGCGCGGCGCGGCCAGCTCCGCCTCTCCGAGTTCTGCCTCTCCTTGGGGTTCTGTTGTTTCAGTTACTGACCTAAAACGTACATGAAGCTTCTGCTCTCCCCAGCTGGTGGTTCTCAACCTTGGGTGGGGTCTAATCACCTGGAGAGTTTATTCATATAACTTTATTTTTTAATTTTTTTATTTTTAGGGTTGCACCTGCAGCACGTGGAAGTGCCCAGACTAGGAGTCAAATCAGAGCTACAGCTGCCGGCGACGCTGGATCCCAGCCACATCTGCGACCTACCCTGCAGCTTGTGGCAACACACACTCCTTAATCCAGTGAGCGAGGCCAGGAATCGAACCCACATCCTGCTCATGGATACTAGTCAGGTTCTTAACTGCTGAGCCACAATGGGAACTCCCCACCCGGAGAGCTTTGACAAACCCCGGTGCCCAGGATGCACGGCACAGACTCTGATTTCATCATCTGAGAACCTCTGCCTTTGGAGCTTACCTGTCTCCAGGTAAGCACCTGTCTTATCCTTTCCATCACACCAGCCCTCCCCAGTACCTGAAGCTTTTTCCCCGCCGCTGGTTCCTGCCAGAGGACACCTTCCTCATCTGGGATGACCGCTGACAAACCTGGGCTCTCTTACAGGTGAGAGGCGTCCGCCGGCCAGCTCAGCCAGGGAAGCGAAGTGGCGTCTGCTCAGGCGGAAGTCACGTCTCCTCGCCCATCCGCCCTTTGGCCTCAAGTTCAAGTCAGACATGTCGGGGAGTCGTGGGTCTGTCCCTGCTCTGCTCCCCCGTCCAGCACTGGCTGGGCGGTAGCCTTTACTCCTTTACTGTCCAGACAACCCCCTCCCCGGCAGGAAGCAATGTGCGTGGTGATGAGCGGCAGCAGCTGGGCAGGGCCAGTTCTGCAGGCCTGGCTGGCCTGGGGTGTCCACTTTCCCACAGGACGGCCGTCGCCTTGATCTCCAGCCTCGCCTTGTCACCATCCAGTGGTCACGTCTCAGGATCTCCCACTGAGGTCCTGTCAGTCACCATCGCTCCCTCTGGCTCCTGCCTTTTAAAAGGCTCTCCTCCGTTGCTTCTCTCTCTCATTTTTTCTTTTTACAACCACACTCGCGGAATATGAAGTTCCTGGGCTAAGGGTTGAATCGGACCTACAGCTACCGGCCCACGCCACAGCCACAGACACAGCCACAGACACAGCCACAGCCATGCCGGATCCCAGCCACATCTGCGCTCTACACTGCACCTTGAGGCAAGACCAGATCCTTAATCCACTGAGCTAGGCCAGGGGTTGAACCGACATCCTCCTCATGGATACTAGTTGGGTGCTTTTTTTTTTTTTTTTGCCTTTTGTCATTTTAGGCCACACCCGCTGCACGTGGAGGTTCCCAGGCTAGGGGTCTAACAGGAGCTGTAGCCACTGGCCTACGCCGCAGCCACAGCAACACAGGATCCAAGCCGCATCTGCGACCTACACCACAGCTCATGGCAACGCCGGATCCTTAACCCACTGAGCAAGGCCAGGGATCGAACCCGCAACCTCATGGTTCCTAGTTGGATTCGTTAACCACTGAGCCACAACAGGAACTCCTCTATCGGGTTCTTAACCTGCTGAGCCACAATGGGAACTCCCAGTTCTCCTCTTAATAGACTCCTTGGTCTCTCCTGCTCCTTGCCCCGAAGCAGTGTCCCTTGGGGCCTGTCCTCGGCCCTGTCCTTGCTCCCGCTTTGCTGGGAGTGGCCTAACTTCAGATGCTGTGTGCACTCAGACTCCACCTCCAGCCTGGGCCTGTTTTCTGAGTTCCAGCCCCCTGCAGCCGACTGCTTACTGGTGTCCCTACAGACACATCCCCGGGTGTCACCACAGACGCACCAAACCCTTCCGTACCCAAACTGCTCCTCTAGTTTCTGTGTCTGAGGAAACCCGCTTTAGCGAATCGCTTCCTCCTTGTCCTGGACTCCTTCCAGCCCTGCCCCCCAGCCTAGCTCATTTTACCCTCTAAGTATCCATCCATCCTCTTCTCTCCTCCTCCCTGCGCCAGCCTGGTCCAGGCCACCATCACTTCGCACCTGGACCCTGCAGGAATCTCTGTACCGCATTTCCTGCTTCCCCCTCACATCCCGCATCCCGTTTCTCCGCTTGGCAATCGACAGCAAGTCCGAAGCACAGGAGCCTGGACGTGTATTTCTCGGCCTCACACCTCCTCGGGGCTCCCGCTGCTCTTAGGACAAAGTCCTTTGATTTTATCTTGTATTAATTAATTTCTTTATTCTTTTTTGACTGCCCCGCAGCATATGAAGTTTCCGGGCCAAGGATCAGATCTGAGCTGTAGTTGTGATCTGTGCTGCAGCCGCGACAACACAGGATCCTTGAACCCACTGTGCCGGGCCAGGGATCGAACCTGCATCCTGGTGCTCCAGAGCTGCTGATCGATCTGTGGCACCACAGCAGGAACTCCAGGACCAAGTCCCCCCAACTCCCTTTTTTTTTGTCCTTTTATGGCCGCACCCGTGGCATATGGAAGTTCCCAGGCCAGGGGTCAAATCGGAGCTGTGGCTTGCTTTCTTTTCCTTCCTTCCTTCCTTCTTTCCTTCCTCCCTCCCTTCCTTCCTTCCTTCCTTCCCGTGCCACAGCTCACGGCAATGCCAGATCCTTAACCCACTGGAGGCCAGGGATTGAACCCACATCCTCGTGGATACTAGTTGGGTTCATTACCACTGTGCCACCATGGAAACTCCACAAATTCGCCTTTAAGGATACTGACCCTTCCTTCATCCCAGCCCCTATCTGCCTTCGTCACCCCTCCTCCCAGCTCCTTCACTGTTCCCCTCCACCCACATTCCAAGTCATCCCCTCTCCTGAGATTTCTCCAGTATGCTGTGACTGACACTTCTGAAACATGACACCCTCTCTGAAGTGCCCTTCCCCACTTCATCGGGCTGAACTCCTATTCAGTCCTCAAAACCTCACTCGAGTGCCGCTTCTCCTAGAAAGCCTTCCAGCACCTCCTGGTCTGTGTGCAAGTGTGACTTGGACTGTGTCTTGGTGCTTCGCAGCGCGGAGCACGTCTGCTCTGGCTTTCCAGGGGCAACTCTTCCTGTTGCCACAGCCCATGGGGAATTCATGGAAGGGAACTGCCGAGTGTTCGGAGGAGAGGAGAGAGATCATCACACAGCCCCCGTGGTGGGCAGCCCGCTCTGGGTGGGGCTTGTCTGTGAGGACTTGTCACACTTTTGAGGGACACAGCTGGCAGAGCCTGCAGTGAGTTTCACCCTCACGTCTCAGATGACAGGTCAATAAGGGGTCTTCTCAAGCTAAAAACAGAGGCTCAGCCACCGAGAAGCTCTCTAGGCTGATACACGTGTTCTGTATCTTGCTGGGGTTTGGGTTACATGGTGTATTCATTTGTCTAAACTCTGCGAGTATACATTTCCCATTTATGCATTTTGCCACAAGTATATATCAAAAGAAAACACACTTTATTTTTATTTTTGTCTTTTTAGCCCCCCCCCGCCCCCTGCGGCATCTGGAGGTTCTCAGGCTAGGGGTCTAATCGGAGCTATAGCCGCTGGCCTTCGCTACAGCCACAGCAACGTGGGATCCGAGCCGCGTCTGCGACCTACACCACAGCTCACGGCAACGCCAGACCCTTAACCCACTGAGCAAGGCCAGGGGTCGGACCTACGTCCTCATGGATGCTAGTCAGATTTGTTTACGCTGATGAAAACTCCAAGAAAACACACTTTAAGCAAAAATTGAATTCTAGTGAACAATATTCCCATGGAAGTATTTAGGGGGGCAGTGACTGATGCCTGCGATTTGCTTCAAAATGTGTCCTGAAGCTCACAAGGGAAGGGAGTGACACACAGATGACAGATGGAGAAGAGCAATGTGTTATGGGCTGAGTGCAGTTGTGGGTATGTTCTTGACACTTTGCAGTATTACTGACATTTAAAAAACAGTTTCTGGAGTTCCTGCTATGGTGCAGTGGGGTAAGAACCCAACTGCAGCGGCTCGGGTCAAAGCGGAGGCATGGGTCAAGGATCTGGCATTGCCACAGCTGCATGGTAGGTTGCAGCTGTGGCTCAGATTCAGTCCCTAGCCTGAGAGTGTCCATATGCCACAGGTGCAGCTCTGAAAAGAAAAAAAAGAAAGAAAGAAAGAAAGAAAGAAAGAAAGAAAGAAAGAAAGAAAGAAAGAAAGAAAAAGAAACAAATGAAAAATAAGGAAAAATGAAAAACAATTTTTGGAGTTCCCTTCTTGGCTCAGTGGTTAACGAATCCGACTAAGAACCATGAGGTTGCGGGTTCGATACCTGGCCTTGTTCAGTGGATTAAGGATCCGGCGTTGCTGTGAGCTGTGGTGTAGGTCGCAGATGCGGCTCGGATCCCACGTTGCTGTGGCTGTGGCGAAGGCCGGCGGCTACAGCTCCTGTTAGACCCCTAGCCTGGGAACCTCCATATGCCGCGGGTGTGGCTCTACATAAAAAGGCAAAAAAAAAAAAAAGACAAAAAAAAAAGAAAAAGAAAATGAAAAACAATTTCTAGTAGAATACTGGGGTGAGAAAGTAGAGGTCCAGGGTTGCAGATGGAACAGAGCAGGAGGGACCACCCTGCTTTCTTCTGGAAGAGGCAGCCCAGGCTCCGGGGAAACCATCCCAGCTCCTCCCTGAGGCCTGGAGGCTGCTGGGGTTCATAGGTTGCATTTACACTAGTGGCCTAAACTGAATATGCTTTAGTTCGAGTGCGGGCCCTGCCATCACCAACAGCGCCCTTAGTGGTCACCACAAACTCCCAGGCAGCAGACTTGGGGGAGGGGACTCAGCCTGACTTTGCAATCCAGTCCAGGGAAGTGAAGCTCCCCGCCCCTCCCCACCCCCACATCCAGCAGAGGCTCTGATAACGCAGCTACTTTCTCCTCCAGGGGTGACTGACCGTTACCCAGCAGGGTTCCCCATGTCCTTGAGTCCCCAGACTGCCTGGCGAGCTCCCTGGGGCAGGGGCCATGGCTGACTTTTCTTTGCGTCCCCAGTACCTGGAGCAGAGCTGGCATATGGTAGGGCTCAGAACCTTTTGTGTGTGTGTGTGTGTGTGTGTGTGAGTGTGTGTGTGTTTTGTCTTTTTAGGGCCGTACCTGCGGCATATGGAAGTTCCCAGGCTAGGGGGTCAAATCGGAGCTACAGCTGCCGGCCTACACCACAGCCACAGCAGCTCGGGGTCCTTAACCCACTGAGCGAAGCCTGGGGTCGAATCCCAGTCCTCATGGATACTAGTTGAGTTTGTTACCGCTGAGCCACACGGGAACTCCCTCAGAGCTGTTTGCTGGGTGAGGGAATGCTCTGCCCTGTTTCACGTCACCCGCTGGATTTGGCCAGCCTGGGCACTCTGATGGTGCCTGAAGCTAAAGGTAACGCCAGCCCCCAACAGCTGCCAGCAGAGGTCCCCTAACATTGCTTCCCAGGTGCGGGGAGCGCATGGTTAGAACTCAGATCCCTCTGTGCTGTGTCAGGAAGGGGCGGCCTCATCTGGCACTGGGTGAGCCAAGAGCTGGCCCTCCCTCTCTGGCAGGATTCCGACCGCCCCCATGACTCCATCTGTCCCAGCCACGCACCCCGTGGCCTGCCCTCCACCTGCACCTGACACCGTCTGGCCTCTGTGCCTTTGCTAAGCCGGTGTCTCCTGCCCAAGATGCCTTTTCTACCTCTCCCCCCGAACTGTCACCAGCCTCCACAACCCTCTGCCTCCCCAGGCCAGGACAGGGCAGTGATTGATTGTTTCCTTCCTTCCTTCCTTCCTTCCTTCCATCCTTTCTTTCTTTTCTTATTTATTTATTTATTTATTTATTTATTTATTTATTTTGGCTGAGCCCGTGGTATGCAGAAGTTCCCGGGCCAGGGATCAAACCCACACCACAGCAGTGACAAGCCTCTATCCTTACTTTTTTTTTTTCGGTCTTTTTAGGGCTGCACCCGTGGCATACAGAAGTTCCTAGGCTAGGGGTCCAATTGGAGCTGCAGCTGCCGGCCTACACCGCAGCCACAGCAACACCAGATCCGAGCCGCATCTGCAACCTACACCGCAGCTCACGGCAGTGTGGGATCCTTAACCCAATGAGCGAGTCCAGGGATCGAACCTGCATCCTTATGGATCCTAGTCAGATTCGTTACTTCTGAGCCACGACAGGAACTCCTCGATCTTCATCTTTACCTTGTCCCTCACGCATTGGTCTTTCTGCGTGCCTAGCACCATCAAACTGTACTATTGATTAGCCCATGGGACTTCATGTGTCCAGCTGACCCCCCAAGGTCAGCACCCCGCAGCCTTTCCCCAGGGCTTAGTGCTGTGCCCAAGAGAAACAGAAGATCCGAACACACACCGCCCCCGCAGTGAACTGGTTAATGGAGCCTGAATCTTCAGGGCTGGGGTTTCAGTCCCAGGCTCAGAACAGGAGCCCTTTTTATGAATGAAGCATCTGAAATTGAAACCCGCCAACATGAAGACCGAGGCGACGGCGCCCAGATAGAGAGGTGCGGATGGAAGGAGCCGAGGCTTCTGGGTCCCCTTCCCCAGAGCCTCACCTCCGTCTCCTCCTTGACCTCGAAGGGGGTCTCGGGCCGGCCCGCTCCCCCGTCTCTCCCCGAGCTGCCTCCTGTAAAGTGATCTTTCTATATTTACTTAAACTTCTATTTAAAGAGGAATTCCTCATAATTACTCAGCCGCGGAGAGCTGACAGTGTTTGGCTCTGTTTATTTAGTTTCTCTTAGTGATTGGCAAAATGTCCTCAGTGGCTTTAAAGAGCAGATATAGACGAATGACCTGTTGGTCGTAAAATAAAGTATGATGTTCTTTTCTGTCCTCATGGGAGATGGCACGTGGAGGGGACATGCCTCAGTGTCCCATCCCATGAAAATGCTAAACCCAGTCATTTCTGAGGCTGGATTAATGAAGCGGCTTTACAATTTTTTGGAGGGCACCCGTATCGTCTGGACGTGAACATGTTATGCGTACACGCTATGTGCTCGGCACACACGCTCTCGGCACTGCTCGTGGACACACGCAGACCTTCACACCCACACACAACCTCACAAACAGCGAAGGGCAGACATGTCAACAAAGGGCTGAAGCGGGGATTAATACATCTATTTTTTTCTTCAAAAATATTTAATTGATATTTGGCTTTTAGCCCGGGAGTGGAGCTAAAATAGTAAGTTATTTATGTAGAAACGATTCCCAAGGCACTTCCCTCTCCTCTCCCTCATCCCTGCACGCCCCTTCCCCCGCCCCCACTAATGACCTTCCTCAGCCCACCCTCCCCTACCCTCCCCCAGCCCAGAGGACCCAGAGTGGGGGAGGGTTTGTTTCGCTTTGTCCAGGAGCCGGGCTCATAGATGGCTGGCGATTGGGGGGATTTTTGAGGGGATGGTGTTGGGCCATGTTCTCTCCAGTTAATCCATGGGGTTCAGAAGTGTGCAGACAATGGGCACAATTGGCATGCCTCCCCAAAAAGTGACTTGAGCAGCCTAACCCCCCCACCCCCCCGCACTGTTCTACCACAAAACCTCTAAGATTTGACCTTTTTTTTTTTTTTTTTTGCTTTTCAAGGCTACACCCAAAGCCTATGGAAGCTTTCCAGGCTAGGGGTCGAATTGGATCCAAGGAGCTAGAGCTGCCAGCTACGCCACAGCCACAGCAATGCCAGATCCCAGCCACGTCCGTGACCTACACCGTAGCTCGCAGCAACACCGGATCCTTAACCCACTGAGCGAGGCCAGGGATCGAACCTGCGTCCTGACGGATACTAGTCCGGTTCATCCCTGTTGAGCCACAACGGAAACTCCTAAGATCTGCCTATCCAGGGGGACATCCTACCTGCACCCCGTTTCCCATCCTTGCCCAGCACCTCCCCTCCAGCAGCCTTGAGCCGACCCCTTGTTATCGGCACAGCCCTCAGAGGCCGGCCCAAGCGCTTTGCAGACAGCTCTGTGTGGCTCCCTTTCCCTCTGCAGGGACACTGCCGCTTTGAGGTGGACAGGGCCTGTGCCCTGAGCCCCCCCAGTGTCCCCACACCACCTGGCATACAGAGTGGGGACAAGTGTGTGCTTGTTGCCCTAACACGGCTCAGCTCAGGAGCCCAAGACAGGTCTGCTGTGGACCGCGGCTTCTTCCTGGAAACTGCCTTCCTGCTGGGCCCAGACTGAGGCCCCTGGGCCTCCCTTTCTGAATCCACCACAGCTTCGCCTCAAAGCCAGTGAGCCGACCTCACTGGATGGCAGAGCACAGGGCGGACATGTTGCCACCCAGGAGGGACCTCCAATCAGTGGAGCGTATGACGCGTCCTCCCCTGGCTCCTTCGTTCCGAAAATTGTTGAGTGTCCCGAGCCTCAAGCTAGTCTACAGTTTGTGATGAACCAGCCTTCGCTTTCTACTCTTGCAGTGGCTTTGCTTTCCAGAAAATCAAGAGGACCGTTTCTGGACTTCCCGCTGTGGCTCAGCAGGTTAAGAAACGGACTAGTATCCATGAGGATGCGGGTTCGATCCCTGACCTTGCTCAGTGGGTTAAGGATCCGGCGTTGCCGTGAGCTGCGGTCCAGTTAGCAGATGTGACTTGGATCCAGGGTTGCTGTGGCTGTGTCTGTGGCCGGCAACTGCAACTCTGATTCGACTCCTAGGCTGGGAATGTCCTTTTTAGGGTGCAGCCCTAAAAGGAAAATTAAGGACCATTTTTATAAAAGAAATTAGAGGGAGTTCCCTGACGGCTCAGTGAGTTAAGGAACTGATGTCACTGCTGTGGCAAGGGTTCAGTTCCTGGCCTGGGAACTTCCACATGCCATGGGTATAGCCAAAAAGAGAGAGAGAGATTAGATAAATAAAGCCAGTTTGAGAAGCCAGGACCTTCTGCATTCCTAAGCTAACTGTCCTAGGACAGAGCCAACAGGACTCAGCAACGTGCTTCACAGACCCCAGGACACGCTGCCCAGTCCAGTGACCGCCCCAGCCGACTTTGAACCTTGCCCCTCCATGGTGTCCACAGCCCCCTTATCACCCACTTCCCCTAAAGGCCTCCTAAGCTGTAGATGTTAACAGACCCACCAAACCCTTCCCAGTGGCTAAACTCTAGCTTGAATCTAATTTCAACAAACAAGAGAGTTCCCTTTGTGGCTCAGTGGTTAATGAATCCGACTAGGAATCATGAGGTTGCAGGTTCGATCCCTGGCCTCGCTCAGTGGGTTAAGGATCCGGCGATGCCATGAGCTGTGGTGTAGGTCGCAGACGCGGCTCGGATCCCGTGTTGCTGTGGCTGTGGCGAAGGCCGGCGGCTACAGCTCCTGTTAGACCCCTAGCCTGGGAACTTCCATATGCCGGAGGTGTGGACCCAAGAGCATAATAACAATAATAATAATAATAATAATAATAATAATAATAATAATAATAATTTCAACATTGATTGAACATCCACTATCTTCCAGGAGCTCTACATGTCAGTAAACAAAGCAGACGGATCACCATTTTCTTGGAGTTTACAGTCTAGCAGAGGTGTTCCCAGATTTTAGGTTCAACAGAATCAACTGGGAGCTCATTAAAAAAAGGAATATTGGCCCCAACCCCAGAGTTCCAGCTTCAGTGGATGTCCGGGGCAAAACCTGAGAATTTGCTACTCTAGAAAGTTCCCGGGCGATGCTGATACTGCTGGTCCAGGGACCACAGTCTGAAAACCACTGGTCCAGCAAGTCCCCAGAGGAACAGGACCCAGGGCAGTGATTTTTAAGGAGAAAAGACTGGTGGTCCAGAAAAACAAAAGTGTTGCTCAGAAGCCAGCGGTACTTGGCCCGCAGACTCTCAGCACATCAGAGCCTTGAGATTTCTTCGAAAAAGCCACTGGGCTGGATGAGCTCTGAGATCATTCATTTCTAGACCTCATTTTCTGGATGGTAGGTGATCAGCCCGAGAGGGGGACGAGGGCTTGTGACGAACCAGGGTGAGAAGGCTGGGGCAGAAGATTCTAGAAACCACTTGGGATGGATCAGCGTTGGCCAAGGGGAAACTTGGGGCCTTCCTCTGCCTCCCCAGCTTGTCTTGGCTTCAGCAGCCTCCTCCTGGGCACCCCTCGCCCCCCGGCCCCCAGACACTGCCGCGGCCTGGCAGGGGCCAGCAGGACCTGGGAGCCGCCACTGCCCACGACACCTACAGTTTTAGAATCTGGAGAGCAGATGCCTTTCCTTGCTAAGCAACTCATGAAACAAACAGTTTGCTTCAGGGCTTTCTTTTTTGAAGCTGACTTTGTTGGTGGGGGTGGCGAGATATGTGTACAGATAAACTTCACAAAGTGATGACATTACAAGAATAATAAAAATGCCACTTGGCACTCTGTCTTTCACTTCCGAGGCGCATTCTCCAAAAATACTCAAGGGTCCATTCCCCGTATTACCGGCTCCAGGGGGCTGGGGATGGAAGCAGGGAAGGGATGCCCGTGGTTGGAGAGGTGGCCCTGCTGACAGCTCTCTTGGGGTGGCAGGGGCGGGAACAAGTCACCTTATCTCCCAGAGCCTCAGTTTCCCCCATCTTAAAAATTGTGGCTTTCAAGGTCCTTCTCTGTTCCCAGTTATATGCTTCTATGTATATAGGCTTAAGCGGGGCCTTTAACCAAACTTTCTTCAGTGGAGTTTTCACGGCATCGGTGTTTGTTGTAAACGAATTCAACCTGGATACGTATAAGTAGATTTTTTTTTCTTTTGTTATGATAAGGGATCAGAGGTTGCTCTCAGTTTCTCGGGGGGGGGGGGGGACTCTGAAGCTTTCCTAATTTGTGAGGGCATCTCCGAAAGAAAAACCGTAGAGAAATACCGAACAAAATTAGGCAGCTCCCACCGCCCCCGCCCCCCCCCGCTGCGAGGATCCCTGAGGCACAAGCTTCTTAGCTCCACAGGTTCTCTTCTCCACGCGTGGTTTCAGGCCCACTCTTGGCCTGGGCGACTATCAAAGTCCAGAGTAGTGGAGACCACTGAGTTTGTACTCTGCAAACCTGAGCGTCTCTGGCGCCCATTCCATCCCCGGCCTGTGTTTTGGCCTTGACACTGCGGTTGCCGGGCAACCGTCTATCCTATAGGAATTCACACTCGCTCTTCCAGGCAGACGCACGTTTAATTTCAGACCCCAGCGTGCTCGCTGACGTGGGGTGTCACCAGCCTGCGCCCTCACCGAAATAACCCGAAGCTCTCAGTCAAAAGTAGCTGGGGGAACTGATACCCGCATTTGATCTTATTCCCCTAAAATAGCTTGGCCCTGTTTATGGGGCTGCTGTGACAGAGGGGACGTGGGAGCCTGGCTGTGCTCACAGCTTCCTCCCTCCCGCTGGGTTCTTGCCTCTCTGTGGCCATCGCCAGAGACACTCAGTGACTCAGGGCCCTGAACATGATGTAACACCTCTGGCTCCCCGGCGGGGTGATGGGCAACGTATGACAGCCTTGGAATTCCAGGCGGGACCCTTGGTGACCTCCTGCCTTCTTGACCAAGGTCAGGTGCGGCTGAGAGCTGGGCTCTCTGGCCTCCTGATGGGGTCTGGGGAGGGTGTCCTGGTCCCTGGTCCGGAGCTCCCACTGAGGACGGGACAAGCCCTTGGCCCCCAAAGGACGGCACATGGGTCCGTTCTCAACCTCAGTCCTGCACTGGAATAGCCTAGGGAGCTTTAAAAGTATATATGGATCTGATGTAAGGGTGAGATTCTCATATGCTGCCAAGGTTGAGAGCCAGAGCTCCTGCCAGGTGTCGCCTCCCTGACCAGCTGCGAGCATTTCCCTCTTGGCAAGTGTGTCTGGGACCCTGGGCGCTCCCTGGCTCTGATAGCCCAGGACCCCCTCCTGTCTGATCTGCCCGAAGCCCACATTCCTCAGGTTCCCAGGCCCTCAGCCAGGCGTCGGGTCCTAGCTGCTGGCCTACCTTGTGCCCAGCCAGGGCCAGACTCCCCTGGGTGGGTGGGTGTGGCGCTCTAGGGTGCCGGGGAACAGTTAAGACCCCTTCAAAGGTGCTGGACCGGGACTGGGGTGGGAGAAGGTGGGACCCTCAGGGGGTGGTGGGTGGTGAAGTTAAGAGGTGACTGTAGCAGAGTTCCCGCTGTGGCACAACGGGATTGGCGGCGTCTCTGCAGCTCTAGATGCAGGTTCCGTCCCTGGTCCAGTGTGTTAAAAGATCTGGCATTGCCACAACGTAAGCTGTGGTGTAAGTGGCAACTGTGACTCAAATCTGATCCCTGGCCTGGAAACTTCATCTGCTTCGGGATAGCTAAAATGAAGGGTGAAGGTTAGGGTGAAGCTTGCGCCTCAGGGTTCCCCATAGCGGGGGGATTCTCTCTGGTTTTTCTTAGGGAGATGCCCTCACAAATTAGGAAATCTTCAGAGTCCGCCGCGAAACTGTTGTGTTTTGAGAATATAATCAAGGCAGTCTGCGTATTGGTAAAATCAAGTGCTAAGCTCACAAACAAGCAAGCAGAGATTTTCTGCTAAAATCAGATTTTAGAATTTGTTCATTGGCCCATTTATTTTTTAATTTTTTGGTCCTGTCCATGTCATGTAGAATTTCTGGGGCCAGGGATTGAAGCCATGCCACAGCAGTGACCCAAGGTGCAGAGGGATAATGCCAGGTCCTTAACCTGCTGAGCCACCAGGGAACTCCCAAACTTTCCTTCTGTATACCACGTTTTCTTTATTTGCTCATCTGTTGATGGCCATCTAGGTTTCTTTCACCTCTTGTCTATTGTGAATCATGCTGCTATGAACATGTGTGTGCCAATATCTCAGGACTTTCATTTCCAATGGGTACACACCCAGAAGTGGGATTGCTGGATCAGATGATATTTTATTTTCAGTTTTTTGAGGAATCACTCTACTGTTTTCCATAGTGGCTGCATCACTTCACATTTCCATCAGCTGTGCTTCTGTAATGTCTCTAATTTCCCCACATCTTCTCCCTTTCCTTCCTTCCTTCCTTCCTTCCTCCCTCCTTTCTTCCTTCCTTCCTCCTTTCTTTCTTTCCTTCCTTCTTTCTTTCTTTCTTTCTTTCTTTTTTCTTTCTTTCTTTCCTTCCTTCCTTCCTTCCTTCCTCCCCCCACCCCCTTCTCTTCTTTCTTTCTTTCTTTCTTTCTTTATCTGTGGCCATCCTAATAGGTATGAGCTGATATCTCATTGTGGTTGGACTTATATTTCTCTAATAATTGAACATCTTTTCATAGACTTGTTGGCGTTTATATTATCTTCTTCAGAGAGATGTCTGTTCAGGTCCTTTCCCCATTTTTAAAATTGGGTTACTGGGAGTTTCCTCGTGGCCAAGCAGGTTAAGGATTCAGTGTTGTCACCGCAGGGGCCCTGATTGCTGCTGTGGTTTAGGTTCCATCCCTGCCTCGGGCATGGCCAAAAAAAAATATTGGGTTACTTAGTTTTCAGTTGTTGACTTGTAGGAGTTCTTTATATATTTTGGATATTAATTCTTTAGCCAATACATGATTTGCAGTTCTTCTCTTCCATTTTGTAAGTTGCTTCTCATTCTATTTTTTTGCTTTCTTTAATATAATATGCAGTTCCTTGTTTAGTTTTTTTTTTTTTTTGGCCGTACCCAGGGCATGTGGATCAAACCCGAGCCACAACAGTGACAACACCAGATCCTTAAACTGCTGAGTTCAGTTTTTTTTTTTTTCAGTTTTTAAATACAATGTGGAGTGGGCTAAATAAAGAACAGAAAAGAATCAATTAATTTCATATCCTATAATAAAATTCAGACCTCAAAATTGAGATTAAAAAATCAGAGCAACATTACACCTACCAACAAGTGTAGTAAATTTTTTGGAAAAGATGTTGCTTGTTGGGGCCCTGCTCTTGGACTGCCCACTCTGGACCTTGCAAAGAGACACGGACGCCCTGCCATCCAGAGGAGCAAGGTCCCAGGTGACGGTCCATCCTGCACAGAAGAAAGTTCTAGATCTCAGGTCCTGAGAGGAGGAAAGTGGTGGGGGCTTCTTGGTTGCATTTAGCCCCCTGCAGCCCTACTGGCAGCTACTCGGAGCCCAAGACCCTGGGGGAACCTGGCCCATCACTCAAAGCTGAGGAAGATGATGGTTAACTTTCTGTGTCAGCTTGCCTAGACTTAAGGGAGGCCCGGACGCTGGTCAAACACTTTTTCTGGGTCTGTGAGGGTGTCTCCAGAAAAGACTGGCATTTGAATTAGTGGATCAAATAAAGAAAATCACCCTCACCAATGAGGTGGGCACCACCCAATTCACAGAGGGCTCGACTAGAACAGAAGGCAGAGGAGGCGCAAACGTGCTTTCTGCTCGAGCTGGGCCAGCCGGCTTCTGCCCTCTGACATTGGCGCCACTGGTTCTCAGGCCTCCAGGCTCAGGGCCCTGATTCTGGGACCTCTGGACTTAAGCCATCAGTCCTGTTTCTCTACGGAACCCTGGCTGACACAGCCCTCCGCCCTCAGAGCGTGCCAAGGCTGCACTGACACGGCTGCCGGGACGCTGCTGGGACCCTCCACAGGCCTCTGCCTACTGGGGACCTGCCTCCCCTCACCCAGGGCCACTCCCCAGTTCCTCGGTCTGCCCGAATTCGGGCTGGCAGACTCAAACCCGCCTCAGGTCCCAAGAAGCTCTCCTGGTCTTTTTTCTTGGAAACCTCACCCCACACCCCCTGAGGCATTTGGGCCCAGTCAGTTGGGTCGGCTTTAATCATAGTGACGTGAGGGGCTGCCCGCGTCACCCGAGCGGAAATGTTGAGGCAGGAGCAAAAATAAATAAATAAATAAAAAATACGTAAAACTTCAACTCTGTAGTGTTGATTACTGTCTAATGTCTCTTGCTTAGAGGCTAACTTCTCCCATGAGAATATTAACTCTGCTTGGGCAGAGATCTCCTTCTATTTTTTGTCTTTTGTCATTTTAGGGCCGCACCCACGGCATGTGGAGGTTCCCAGGCTAGGGGTCTAACGGGAGCTGTAGCTGCCAGCCTTCGCCACAGCCACAGCAATGTGGGATCCGAGCCGCGTCTGCGACCTACACCACAGCTCACGGCAACGCCGGATCCTTAACCCACTGAGCGAGGCCAGGGGTCGAACCTACGTCTTCATGGATACTAGTCAGGTTCATTTACCACTGAGCCACAAAGGGAGCTCCCTCTTTGTTCACAGATGCATTCTGAGTGCCAATAACAGTGCCTGACTCAGGGTGTGTGTGTGATGAATGAATGGAATGAATGAAAATCTACATAACCCCAATGAGCAAAGACTACCATTTATTGAGCATATATTTTGTTCTGATCTTTTTTTTTTTTTTTAATCTTTTTAGGGCCATACCCAAGGCATGTGGAAGTTCCTAGGTTAGGGGACAAATCAGAGCTTCAGCTCCTGGCCTATGCTACAGCAACAGCAACGTGGGACCCTTACTCCACTGAGCGAGGCCAGGAAATGAACCCAAACCCTCATGGTTACTAGTCAGGTTTGTTACCACGGAGCCACAATGGGAACTCCTGTTCTGATCTTTTTTCAGACATCAGCTCCTAGTCTCTCGAAATCCCTGCACGGTACGTAGCACCGTCTCCATTTTATGGATGGAGAACGTGACTCAGAGAGGTTAAGCAGTTTGCCAAAAGTTGCCCAGCAAGAGGGGGCTGGCTTTTGATATCCTTCTGTTTTGGGAGACTCTGCTCCTTCCCTGATACCAGGCAGCTACTCTGTGCCCCCCAAAGACCGCTCTAGCCACCGTCCTGACCCCAGCGGAAGGTGACAACCTCGTGAAACTGCAGCACAGGTAAACCCACCGTGTCTGGGGAACACACAGTCAAAGGTAACGCAAGCACCCAGCCAGTGGGTACCCATCCGTCTGTGGATCAGAACACAAAGGGGGAACGCCTGGCTCCTGGGAGTCTGCTGGTGGCAAGGAGGGGGCTGGGGAGTGGGTGGGCTGGCGTGGCCGTCGGGCCACCATCCAGCTTTCCCTAGATTCTCACGCAGCCCTTTTGAGAATGTGCCCCTTCACCCAATCTCTAAGCAACTGCCTTCTGCAGCAGGCGGGAAACCATCCATTAATGATACGTTAGGAAACCCTGACTGAAAATAATTACACCCTCTTCTGCGCGACGTGTCAAAACACGCTCGAGGACCGTCACGGCGAGCAGAGCCCGGGGGCCAGCCCCTTCCCTCCAGCCCCCTTCCTCCCACTCGCTCTTCTCAACCTGGCCGGTCTCCTCGCTCCCAAACCCTCCTTCTCCTCGTCTCGAGATTGGCCAACAGGGTCACGCACAAAACCCACACTCCATCTCTTTCCATTTTTTTTTTTAATCTTTTTAGGGCCGTACTCACAGCGTATGGAGGGTCCCAGGCTGTGGGTTGGATTGGAGCTGTAGCTGCCGGCCACAGCCGCAGTCACAGCAAAGCGGGATCTGACCTACACCACAGCTCAGGGTAACACCGGATCCTTAACCCACTGAGCAAGGGCAGGGATCGAGCCCGCAACCTTATGGTTCCTAGTCGGATTCGTTAACCACTGAGCCACAAAGGGAACTCCCCATCTCTTTCCTAAACCACACCGTTTAGCTGCCGTAGGCCTCAGAGGATGGACATCAAGCTCCCAGAAGTTTTGGCAGCAGGGCTGCCCTGGCAGTGGTGGATGGAGAACATCATAGATGCAGGCACCCCATCCTGATCCCTGCAGTGGGGTTTTCAGAATCACTGGGGCCTTAGGGCTCTGGTAGATCCAGGTTTCAATCCTTGCATGACCTTGAGCTAGGCATTTGACCTCTCTGCCGCCTCAGTTCCCTCCTATGTAAAACGTCCATAACAGCTTTGTAGGGCCGTGATCATAAACTGACGTTTAACTGCTGTCCTTACTTCCTCTGTGTCCTGGAACCTGGCACCTCGTAAGGACTTCATACAGGGGCTTGGCATTCTGGTTGGACACGTGTGACTTAATAGAGAAAAATAAAATACACACCGCTCCTTAGTCAGCCGTGAGCAAGTCTGGGAGAGGAGAGAGATCTGGGGGGCTGGGATAATTAGGGAGAGCTGGGCTGGAAGGATGAGGAGCAGCTAAAGTCAGAGCGATGGGCGGGGAGACAGCGAATGCTGGGTCTGACTGGAAACACTCTGCAACATCCAAGCGCATCTGCTTTGCTTGTTTGGCGCCTCCCCCATCAAGAACTCAGGCTCCCCATGGATTGGAGTCTGTCTGCTGGTTCCCTGTCCTCCCACTGCCTGCCAGAGCAGTAGATAGCTGTTGAACAAAGCATAGAAAAAGATGAGGTATGCCAGGCAAGACAGATCACGCAGGATCCCCAAGACCCGGGCCCAGGAGCTGACTTTGGAGGTGCTGGGAAAGGGCGCCTTTACGTTACAACGGGTGTGTGCATAAAACATGCTTCTCTGGGATTGTTGTGGCTCAGCAGAGATGAACCCGACTTGTATCCCGAAGGACCCTGGGTTCGATCCCTGGCCTTGATCAGTGGGTTAAGGATCACAGCGTTGGAGTTCCCGTCGTGGCTCAGTGGTTAACGAATCCAACTAGGAACCATGAGGTTGTGGG